>ML986664.1:51177-73016 GCA_010094045.1 Lojkania enalia
TAAAGAGCTTAAAGTATAAGCTATATTCTAGCTTCTTTCTAAATTAATTCTATAGTTATTAGTTATAGTATAATACTATAAAGTATAATTATCGTGATTTTAGTAGGGTTTTAGTATTATAATTAGCTCGCTTAGGTAATCAGCTCGCTTATACTATATATTACTAGTATTATATTAGTATAGTATTATTGCAGGCGTCTAGAAATATACTTAAATTAGACCCTAGCGCCTAATTAAGAATCTAGATATAATATTATATTCGGGTCTTATTTATTTAGGTTTCTAGCATAGTAATCTTCTATAGTAGTTATCTTAGTAAAGTTACTAGTCGGGTACTATTCTAGGTTATAATAGCTAGTCTACTTAACTAGGTATTTATACTGGTATCTCTATCAGTTATAGTAGAAGTCTTCTATTTACTTAATAAGGTATTCTAGTTTTCTATTAATCTCGATAGGTTTAGGGTTATATACTTATTAACTAGATAAATATTTAGATAACTTAGGTGCTGGCTATAATAGTAATATATAGAATATAGGATGTATTTTAGCTGATTTAGATAGCTTTAGTTTATAAGTATACGAGGATACCTTCGCGATAACTTTATAGAGGCCTATATTCTTCTAGTTAAGTTTTTTCAACGGTCTTTATATACGTATATTTCTAGCGTCTAGCTAAACTAGATTATTAACCTAGTAGTTAGGGGCTAGTACACGTTTACGGTTAGCGTACTCTTATTAGAATGCTTATATCTAGATAAGTTCTTCTCTAATATACTCTGTAATATTCTTTATCTTATTAACTAGTCTATTAGCTTTCTAGACTATTAGGGACTATTTTAGTAGTTAATAGATTCCTATAGGCGGCTTAAAGCCTATTTAAGAGTGCTGGCTAAAGTAGGCTAGAAATAGGGAGACTTTTATTAATTTAAATACTATATTATTCGCTTTAAACTATACTATTAGTAGCTATTTAACCTAGTTATCTTATTTATAGCTGGTATAGGCTTAGAGAACTTGTTCTATTACTGCGTTAGCATTCTCTATCTAGCTATTAGTCTTTAAATAGAAGCTGGTTAATATATATATATTAATTTATAGCTATTTATAGAGCTTTTAGTAGAAGGTAGAGATAAACTATATCTTACAGTCGAATATAATAGTATATAGCAGTCTATAGTAAACCTATATATAGCGATAGAATAGTTAGATAATATTAGGAGTTTCGATTCTTGCGTATAGTATTAGGTATCTATACTTACTAAGCCTATTAACTACTACTATAATATTCGTACAACCTTCTAATTCTAGTAGATCGGTTATAAAATCTATAGAAATGTTTTAAAACCTTTATTTAGGTATAGGCAGCGGTTTTAGTAATCTATAGTACTTCTCTCTAAAAGCTTTACTTCTTTAGTATATATAATAATAGTCTATATATTGTTATACCGAGTCGAATATCTTTAACTAATAGTACTCGTGCTAGAGTAGTTCTAAGGTTTTTCCTTAACTAAGGTGTCTGCTAGACGGCGAGTTATAGACAGCTTATAGCAGCTTAAGCTTCAGCTTATTATAATCTAGTACTATAAGTCGATCTTAGTAGTATAATTGGTTGTTATACTCTTTATAGTTAGCTAGAATTAGAAGCTTAGATTAACGGGTTCCTTCTCTTAGTAGCTTTAGGGTATCTTAGATTAGATTATCGTTTGGGTATTTTTCGTCGATAATTTCTATAATCGGTTGGCCTACTTCTATCTATTAGAATAGTTTAGGACGAAGTAATATCTATTAATAACCTCTACCGGCCTCTTCTTATATAGGCTTATCTTATAACCTTTAAGTTAAGGTATTAGACTTCTCTCTAAGTTTTCCGGGTTAGTATATAATACTAAAGTTAAACCTTAATAGATATTCTAACTAATAGGCCTATTAGTAGCTTAACTATTTTATTATTACGAAGTACTATAGGTTTTTATAGTTACTTAGTACTTTTATAGAAAATGCTGCGCCTTTTAATTCGGGCCTCTATTACTTAAAATATTAGATAATTATAAATAGTTTCTTATTATATATTTTATAGTTACCTTTAGTAGAGTTTATATGCTTAGAGAAGTAGGTAACAGGTCTTAGTTTACTATTAGCGCCTCTCTAGGACAGTATACTAGCTGTTATAAAGTTGGACGTATTAGCTTCTACTACTATTAGCAGCTTAAGGTTAAAGTATTAGAAAATTAGTATAGAGATAAAAGCATCCTTTAGGTGGTCGAAGGAATATTAACAGCTATTATTCTAGTCGAATCGAGTATTCTTCTTAATTAGGGCTACTAAGAAGAAGACTTTCTATAAGAAGTTGCTAATAAATTATTGGTAGAAGTTCGTAAAGCCTATAAAGGCTTAAATATCTTTTATATTCTTAGAGTATTCCTAGTTAACGATTATTTCTACCTTCTTTAGGTCTATACAGATCTCTTTTATAGTAATTATATACCCTAGGTAGATTACTTCTAACTAGTAAAACTTATACTTATTTATATTAAGCTGTAAACTATTCGCTTTTAAGGCTTTAAAAACTAGTTAGATATATTACTTATAATCCTTTAAATTCTTACTAAATATTAGAATATTATTAATATAGGTAGTATAGAATATATTAAGGTATAGTCTTAGTACGTTATTTATAAAGTACTAGAATATACTTAAAGTATTAGCTAGGTTAAAGGGTATTACTAGATATTTAAATAGCCCGTAGCATATATAAAAGGTAGTCTTCTATTCGTCTCCCTTAGCAATCCTTAGCTTATTAAACGCGGTAATAATATCGAGTTTTATATAGAACTTAGCCTTATTAAGTTAGACTAACGTTTCTTAGATTAGTAGAATCGGGTATTAGTTCTTAATAGTAATAGTATTTAGGGCTTTATAGTTTATATAGAATCGGAGACTACTTCTAGATTTCTTTATAAAGATTACAGGTATAGCTACTAATAATAAACTTACTCTAATAAATCTCTTAGATAAGTTCTTATTAAGGTACTTTCTTAGTGCCTTTAACTTGTTCTAAGATATCTTGTAGAGTAGACCGAAGCTAGCTTATTTACTATTCTCTAGTTTAATCTTATAATCGTATAGTTATCGTTTAAACAGCTAATCTACATCTCTATATAAGAAGACGGATAATAGGTTATAGTATTTTTTAGGTACTTTAGTAATAGGGTTAGTATATACCTTTAAGGCTAGAGCCTTATTAATATTAGCTATTAATATAGTAAAGATTTTATAGTTAAATTATTAAAAGAGTTAGACTAATAGTACAGCACCTATATAATATATATCTAGCTGTAGTATAGACTTTAGGTATTTAGGTTTAAATAGATCCTCTTAGCTATAATCTTCGTCTAAAGTTAGGTTAGTTTTAGTTTTAGGTTCTTTTAACTAGCGTAGTATCTTAAGTAGCTAGTAATTATATTAGATATAGCTTAACAGGCGAAGTTTTAAACAGTATTATTTAGGCTTTAGGCTATATAGGGGTTGTAAATCGGTTATTTTAGGATCTCCTTTTATATTAGATTCGGGTAGTTTACAGTCTTTAATAACTATTTAAATAGCCTATTAGTAGATAGTAGTACTAGTAGATTATAAGTATTAAGTTAAGTATTAGTTAGTAGTAAAGACCAGCTATTCGTTCTCGTAGTCTAGGTTTATATAATACTTATATATCTATAGCTGTCTTAGAATTAACTAGTATTTTCCTAGTATAGTTATATAGAGATATACTATCTCTAAATAGTTTAGGTATTAGAGGGTTAGAGTAACTAAGTAGGAAATAGTCCCCCTATAAAGAACTTTTCTATTAAAGCCAGTTAGATATAAATTATATAGAAGTTATATCTTTTAGAGTTTTAAGATATATATAAAGTCTCTATAGATATAACTATAACTAGTAGCCCTAGTATTAATAAGAATATTAATATCTTACTAGACTAGGTCTTAATAAATTAAGAAAGGAGCTAGGATCTAGTAGTTCTATAACTATTTCTATAAGGGCTAGTTCTATAAGTATATAGAAATTTAGTATAAGTATAGTCCTAGGAGATAATTTACTTCTAGAACAGACCTTTTAGCAACGTTCTAGTTAGTAAAACTAGTTGTATTTAGGAGTAAGAGTAATAGTTTTATCTATAAGATAATAAGCGTGTTAAGGATTAGTTGGAGGATTAGTTAGAGGATTAAGAGTAGGACCTATAGGGTATAGTAGGACTCTAAGACTCTTAATAGATTAATAGTAGAGGAGCGCTGTATTTTAGTAAAATATATCTCTTACTACTATACTTATAACAGTATTCTTTATAGTAGTACCTTTCTTATTTATTAGAGCTTACAGGCGTGTAGCTAGAAATATTAAGTTCTATAGCGTTCGGGTCCTTCTAGTAAATAGTATAATACTTCGGTTATTTATAGTAGTTACTAGATAGGTAATATAGATTAGTATTATATAGGGAAATTAGGTTAGCGTAGTTATTTAGGGTGCTAGGTATTATAATACTAATTATAGTACAGTAGAGCTTATTAGAGAGAGAATATCGGAGATATATAATTTGTCCAGTTTTATTTAGTTTAGTATCTATAATTAGGTGTTAGAATTTAGTAAAGTAAGCAGGGAACCTACTTTAGCCTTATTTTAAGATCTCTAGCTTACTCTATACTATAGTCTCCTTATTCTGGTCGCTATAGGTGGATTTTAAAAAGGCGACTAAGCTGTCTATAGAGTTAATACCCTTGTCTATTAATAGGTTAACTAATATTACTAGGTCTTATTCTAGGTGGGAATAGATATATAGAAGGTAGGTACGTTTGGTTAGATATTAGTTAGCGTTTCCTTCTAGTTTATAGCGGAGCTTTCTAATAAAGTGTAAAAGCTTTAAGCGTTTACTAAAGAATATTAGAAGGTTAGGTAAGTAGTTAGAACGGAAATACGGGTCGTATATAGTTTTAGGCGGATTAGGGGTTAACGCAGGTATCTGTTCTAAAGCTAGGATTATAGGCTAAGTCGGGCTAAAGGCGGGTAATAGTTCTGTTGCTATTAATATACTAGTAGCTAGTAGAGGAGTAGCTATTTAATAGCTACTAAATTCCCTTTATATCGCTTTAAGGTTTAACTTATAGCAGTTCTCCTAGGTTACTAAAGCCTCTACTAGCATCTCGTTCTTCTACTATAAAGAGTCTAGCTTATCCTAGATCTCTTTAAGTATATTAACGAGCGCGTTCTTATCTATAGTATATAATAGTAGATAATATAATATAATATTACGGACGCTTATATATAGTTAGTTAAATGTACTTTAGGCAGTTAACTCTATTACTATATACTACATATAAATATTAAAATATTATATAAAGAATAGAGATATCTATATTATATAGGTTTTTATAGGGGCTAGATTTATACTGCTATATAGGCTAGCCGGGTCAGCAAAACCTTCCTCTATCATGGTTGAGATAAGTCGGTTATATTCTAGCTAGCAGTTAATAGCTGTCGCTAGCAGCTAGTTTAAGTATTATAGTAAGAGTAGTATAGGTGCAGAGGTGTCGCGGTATTACCGTAATATAAAGTTAGAAGAAGTAAAACTAGTTAAACTACTCTAGTTATAAGAAAAGAGATACCTTTAGTAAGTAATATAGAAAACTTACGTAAGTAGAATATTAGAATTAGTTAGTAAGGCTACCTCTTTAGAGGTAGGTATAATAACTATATTTATAAGAATATAAAATAAGTTAGTATAATAATAAAACTAGCTAGTCTTAGTAGATAGATAGATTAGAAGCTTAAAGAAGGCTTAAAATAGCCTTCTTAAAAGTCTTAAAAGAATATAAGAAATAGTTAATAGTAAATAAAGAATAGAACTTATAGAAATTATCTAGAAACTTAAATAGGTAAAAAGAATACTATAAATAATATATTATTAGCGATAAATTAAATTAGTACTACTTAATAAGTTTAATAGAACTAGATCTAAACTAAAAAGATTCTTAATAGTAGTAAGAATTTATATTAATATTAACCTAATATACCTTATAAATAAGTAGCCTATATAAGCGAGTAGTCTACTCAATTAACTTTTTTAACCTTTATATATATATAGCTTAACAACTAAATAATATAATAGTAATTTATAACTTATGCGATTATTTTATAGAAATTTCTATAATATAGTTTACAAGCGAGCTATTAGTATAAGTAAGCTATTACCTTACTAAACTTTTAATAGTCTACCTAGATTAATATATAATAGTTTAATATAGTAATATATAATTAACTTATAAAGAATTACAAATTATTCCTATAATCTTAGCTATTAATCGAGGTTAAGTTTTAACCGAGAATAGCGCTACAATAACTTTTTACTACTCTTAAAGTACTCTCTACCTTTAATATACTAGAATAGCTGCGCGACGTAATTATAAGCTAAATTTAAAGAAGCTTATAAAAACTAAAGAGGAAGTACTTATTAGTTATATCCTTAATTAGGATTTATAAGGATTTCCGCCTATAATTAATAGTATACGAGCTATAGGAAATAGACTATTAACTAAGTATAGCGCTAAAATCTCAGCCTTAGTACGCGATTATATTAACTATATTAATAAGACTACCTTTCTTTTAGCCTTTAAAGTAGCCTATAATCGATTAATTATAGAAGCTAATATCTATATAAGCTTTTAAAGCGGTACTATTAAAGCTTAATATTAAACTACGTATGCTGATACTACCTATACTAGAAACTACCCCCTAGAAAGTTAAAACACCTAGTAATATGTATAAACTAGAGGCTTAATTAATAATAATTTATAGTAGGATTTAGTAATATTAAGACTTATTACCTATATTAATTATCGTAGCCTTTAATCAGCTTTAAAAGAGTACTATAATAATAATATATTCGATCGCGCTAATAGCTAATTAAATTAAAAACCTTAAGTAAATAAATAAGGTAGTAATAAAGCGAGAATAACAGAAAAGAAATCGATTATAGAAGTAGGGGATTTTAATAAAAGCTATAGGTGAGGATATAATTAATTAAAATAATATTAAGGGGTAGATTAATAAGAAAATTCGTAATTAGAGTACTTAGCTATAAGGGAGTAGCTAGCCTTAATAGAGCTGCAGGCGCTATAAACAGCCTAACTATAATACTTAAACGTGCTAAATTAATAGTATAGGTATTAAATAATCTAATAGACTATTACTTCTTATAGTATATATATATATAGTTAATAATTATCGCAATTAAGTCGTTTGAATCTTAGTAGAGTAACAGCTTACTTATACTAATAGCTCGCTTATAAACTACGTTATTCTTCTAGTATATATAAGAATTATATCTAGTTTTACTATAGTAGTTATAATACGTTTTATACTATTTGTTTATATCTAATCGTACTTTAAATTAGTATATTATAGCCTAAATTTCCTCCTTATTATCCTTTTTAGCAATAATTATCTCTTCTTATACTTTTATTAGGGGCTCTTACGCTTAAATCCGCCTTTTTTTCTACTATTTCCGTTTTATTACTACTTTATTTACCTCTTAAAAACTGACGATTTTATTATATATTAACCTGATCGAATATATCGCTTTTATAAAATCCTTTTTAAGCTAATTTAACTTCTTAATAATAGAAACTAATAAAAAGTTAATATCTCTTTAAATCTAATTATAAATTAATATTAATTAAGCTTTAAGCTCGTATATATTACTTAGTATTTTTACTTTCTATAAGATATTATCTTATACTAATAGTATTAGTAAATAAAACTTTATATTAATATAATAGCCTCTAATTAGCTAGGTATAGAATAGAGTAATAACTAAGAGTAATTATATACTATAAAAAGCTATAAAGGTTAGAGTTATAAGATTATTAAATATAATCTAGTCTTCCTACTATTCCTCTTACTAATTTGTAACTAAGCGGGTTTAATAGCTTAATCTTAACTAAGTTGCTAAACTATTTATATAACTAGTTTTACTCGCTTATCTATATAAAATCCTATACTGTAATAGGTTCTAATATAAGAGTATTAATAATACTATTTCCCCTCTCTAAACTTTTAGTCTAAGAGTTATTCCGTTCTTCTTAATTATATAGTAGGGTTAGTAAGCTACTTATATATTCTTTATATACTTCCCTAATACCTCCTTTTTACTATTCTATACTAAATCGCTATTACTATACTAACCGTATTAATTCTACTAGTTTAATTGTAATATCTTATTCTTCTTATTCTTATAAGGAACTAATATATAAAATTAATAAAAAGGAAACTCTAAAGTAATTATACTATTCTAAATACCTTTAGTCTAATATATAATTATCCTATAACGTTTTCTATAATACTTAAAATACTCGTATATTTTAATTCCTTTATTAATTTATAATATTTACGTATAGTAGTAGAATATTAGAATAAAAAGGTTAAGAAGTTAGATCGCCAATTTTAACTAGCTAAAGAGGAGTATTAAAAAATCCTAGATTAATTAAAGGATATAAATAGTAAGGTAGCAGTAGTTTAGATAAAAGTTTAGTATTTTTAGAAGATTTATAAATAAGTAAAATATAGGTAGATAGAAGATTATAAACGTATATAAGAGTAGTTTAAAAAAGAGAAAGAGATAGATTATAAGGTAGATCTTCTTTCTAAAGTAGAGTCGCCTCCTATAATATAGCTAATATTATTTAATCCTACTATTCTATCTCTAGATTTTCTTTATAAGTTTAGTTTTTATAATATACCTATAATACTATAAAGCTAAGATTTTCTTCTAGTTCTTAGGTATCGTTTTATAGATTTCTATACTTATCTATTCTTAACTATTTAATTAGATAATACTACTTACTATTCTATATCTTATATCCTATTAATTTCTTAATTTTCTATTTCTAGTCTTCTCTATATATATTTATATTATATACTACTAATTTAGTATTCTAAAGTACCTTTTTTATAAGTATAATATAAAAGGTTAAATAGATTTTTATAGTTATAGGAAATTTAAGTTAATAGTTTACAGGTAATATTTATTTCTTAACCTTATATAGTCTAATTTTAATATAGTCTAGTTTACTACTTTATCGTTTACTTTAAATATTTTATTATAGTAGCTAAACTTTTTCTCCTTTTTTAAATTAAGATAGTTGTTACCATTCTTTATTATAATATTTTTTTGTAATATATTATAGAAACTAAAAGTCTTTTTTTAATAAGTCTTATATTTACTAAATAATCTCAACTTATTTCTATACTTATAGTATTTATAATACTATTTTAATTAGGGTATTATAGATTTTTAGTTCGTATTAGTAGTTTACTATAAATAGTAATACTCTAGTTATATTATATATAGTACTAACATACTCTATAAACGAGCGGCTACTATAAGTAAGTAGCTATTTTACTATCTATATTAAGCTTCGCACGCGACTCCTTTAATAATACTATAGTATATTAATTAGATATTCTAGTAGAAGATTATTAAGTCCTTTTTTCGCCTAATTAACAGGTACAAATATTATAGCTAGCTGTTTTATAGCGTATATAGTACTATATATACTATATACTACTTAATTAGGGTTGTTAAAAATAAAATTATCGTTTTATAAAAAATAAATTATTATACTTAGCGATTATTTTATACTAAATAATATACGATATTATTGGATAATTTAGCGTATAAGCTATCTTTCCTTACTAAAATTTATCTCTTATTATACGAAAGCTATTTTCTTTACTATTATAGCTTTAGAGGATAGCTCTCTAGTTTCTCTTAACTATTTTAAATCGCTCGAAGTCTCTAGTAGTATAAGTCGGAAAAATACGTCTAGTATCTATTAATACTGTCGCAATCTATTAAAAGATAAGTCTATATAAGACGGTTAAAATTAAAAGTTATATTACTACTCTCTCTATTTATATAGTGTATTATTACCTACAAATATTTAATATCATCTTTAATTAAAGTCTTAGATCGAATCTAATAGACCTATCCCTCGTATAAAAGTAATAGTAGTTGTAGTAAGAGGCGAATCTTATTTTAGGGAGAGAGATAAGGAGCTGAACTAGTTGATTGAAGATAGCTAGCGGGCTATAATTATATACATAAAAAAGGGGTATATTAGCTAATATCTAGCGTAATATCCGGCGTAATATCGACCGTAATATCGTACGTCGATATCTAATACAGCTCGGCAGACTAACTAAAAATCCCTATAATATACCCCCCTAGTTTTAAATACGAAGGAGAAGCTGCGTCGAAAAAATAAAGGTAGATACTATACTAAAAGAGGTAAATTATATAGAATAACTAGTAGTAGAGTTAAATACGCTTGTAGAAATATTAATTTAATATAATATAGGGTGAGTTATAATCAATTTTTAATCACCCCCTAAGATTCTTATTAGTAATCGATTTATTTAGCTAATAGAAATTCCTAAGATTCGATTCTAGCTAAAATATTTTCTATTTTCAGTTGCTTAATAAACCTTTAATATTATTGTAGTTGTAGAACTTTTATAAAACCGTCGGCTAATATTAGATTCGTCAGTTGCCAACTAATTATAAGTCTCTATTCTACTACTTCTTAATATAGCTAGTACTAGTATATATCTATATAGCGAAGTTTGGTATTAAAGCGTTTAGATAGCTTATTTACAATATCTACTATTTATTAATTATTGTAAAGTAGTACTAGTTATATATTAATATAGAAGCACAGTAAGGCGAAAGCTTTCTACTACTACTCTATTTCTAATCCAGCGACTAATAGTGCTAATAATTCTGCCTTAGTAGTCGATTTTATAACCGTACGCTAAATTGAGGCTTTCTAATCGATTAGCATTCTAAAAAGTTAAAATATATAGTTGTAAGAACTTCGACAAGTATTAGAATTATTGCTAAAGGCTATATTAGATATATTATAGAATAGTAATTACTCTATAGAATTAATATAATTAGTATTACTATTCTAGCTAATAGTAGAAGTATTTTATATATTATTAGCTATTACTATAATTGCTAAGTACTTCGTACTAATTAGATATTACTATACCCTTAAAGTAGTGTTAATATAATAATTGCCGGGGTTCTAGAGGTATTATAATAATATTTAGTATATTTACGCGATATTAGAATATATAAAAACTATAATCTAAACTAGATAACTAATTAGTTATTAGTAGTAAGATATCCTATTAGAGAATTTCTTAGTAGCGGCTAGTAGTATATTCTCGTATAGAGGCGTACTTAGCGCCTTCTTATTAACTATAATATTAAATCGCGCTGCTACCTTATTAATAAATAAGTTCTATAGCAGCTAGATCTTATACTACTATATATTTTATACGATTTAAACTTCTAGAAACTAATTTAGATCTCTAAAGGATTAAAGTTCGTATTTATTACTTAATTACGATTAAAATTTCTACTTAATAGAGATATTTAATAGATAAACTAGGATTATAATATTATTTACGTAAAAGAAGATAATTAGCTTATCGTTTATATATAAATAAAATATTTCTAGTACTATTTTAAGGCCTAATTACCTTAGAGTTCTATCTAGCTTATAATACTAAAGTTTTAGAGTATTCTTAAAGTTATATATAGCTTTCTATAGTTGTAGATATTTCCTATACTTATATACGAAACCTTCTAGTATATAAATATATATTAACCTATCTAATCGGTAGTTAAGGAACGTATTAACGATATTAAACTGGTATATATCGAGTTTAAAATAAGTTGCAATTAATATTAGAAAGCGAAAGGTTTATATAGCTAGTATAGTAGTATAGGTATCTCCCTATTAATATTGTAGATCGCTATATACAACTAATCTAGCTTTAAATTTATATAGGAAACCGTTCTTATTAAATTTATATATAAATACCTATATTACTAGGAGAATTTTAGTAGAGTTTTAGAAGATTATTATCTTTTACTAGATATCTATATCCTCCTACTTCTATAACTTAGTATAATAGGCCTTATAGAAGCTAGTACTAAAGGAGTAATTCTTTAGATTTTTATAGTACTTCGGTTCTAGTAGAAGCTAATTATAATAATATTTTCTAATAGTACAAGTTTCCTTTATATAATTTACCGATATTAGCTTACTATTAGATAGTACTATAAATATTATAAAGTATAATTAAGGTAGCTTACAGTTGTATAGAAACCTATCTTCTTAGATTATATTATTCCTAGATATTTAGCTACTAATTTCTTCCTTCTACGGGGTATTATTTATTCTTCTTAAGGGTATAGAAGTATAAGTAGACGATAGTTACTATCCTTATAGTAAATTATCGCTAAATATAGTATCCTTATTATCTACTAATAGTATTATAGAGGTATCTTAATTTCTTAGTACTAGCGCTAGTATTAATTCTAGCGTTAGGAGTCTCTAATTACTAGTAATATCGTCGATATATTCTTTAAAAACAATATTCTTCTATTAATAGGCCTTCTTACTAATTAAATTACCTATTAACTTAGTAGAGATATCTTAATTAGGCAGCTGATTCTTATAAATCGCTTCTATAACTTTAATTGTTTTATCGTCGCTACTATTAATAGAGCTTTTAATATTATTAATTTAAAAAAGAATCTTCTCTAGAGATTCTTTTAATAGATATTTCTCCTTCTTACTAGATATAATACTACTAAATATAATATCCCTAGTATTAAATACCCGTTTTAGTTTTAGAATCAGTACTTAGTATATATTTATACTCTTATATTATAAGAGTTTCCTAATTAGTACCTATAATACTAGTTTATCACCTCTTAATAGAGTTTTATCTAAAATATATACTTGCGATTCTATAACCTAAAAGTAAGTAAGAGATGGTTTATAGCTAAAAACGGCCTTATATAGGGTTTTAAATCGAAGGCTTATAATTAGTATCTTATTAAGTAGGTATATTACTATATAACGTATAGTATAAGTAAGCTAATTACCTAAGCAAGCTGATTATAATACTAAGACTATACTAAAATCGCGACTACTTTTCGCAAAATATTATACTTTCTTATATTCTATCGTACTATATAATATAGTAGCCTATTCTTCTATATCTATAGCATTATTTTTATACGTCCGCGAGTTATGCCCAGCCTTACTATACTACCTATAGCACTTTTAAGTCGGCTGGTTTCTATTAATATACGCCTTCTTCCTACCCTTCTTCTTATTAGTATAAGCGCTAAACTCTTTTAGAGTAGTTAATTAAACGCCTTCTTTAATTGTTAGATTACCTTCCTTTTATATATACTTTCTTTTATATAATTAATATTATATAGCAGCTTTATTAGCTATTTAAAGCTTAGTAACCTAAGCGTGTAATAGTATATTTTTATATATTATATACGCAGTACCCTTTATAAACTATTTAAACGCTTCTACTATTAAAATAGACGAGCTATCTAGGTGCTTTTAAACTCTTAATCGAACGTACGCAGATTAAGACCTAAATTTAATAGAATTACTTAGTATTTTTAACTTCTAAGGGGTATTTTTAACTATAGAGGGTATTAGTATATATAGTTAAACTTTAAGCTTTAATAGTACTATATCTAGGTTAAATAGAACTAGACTAACACCTTAAAAGCTACTTAGGATATTACTCTTCGTAATTGCTACGTTAAAAGCTGCTTTAAAGTAGAATAAGAACTCGATTTTTATAATATAGTTAATATAATCGTATATTAGCTGCTCGACTTAGCGCCTGTATATAGTCTTTAAAAGCGAGAAATAACCTATATCTAGTAGCTGTAGTAGATATAATAAATGTAGAAGTATATAGAGAGTAATAATATTCTTTTTCTCGTAGAGCTACTTAAATTTAAGTAAGTTATAACTCTTATAGCTGTTAAGAATTAGTAATTAATACATACTAATAGTACAATCCTTTATATATATGTTAAAGTACTTTAACTACTTAATACTAATATTATTTATTATCTAGCTGTTATTAGTAACCTATATAGCTTAGGTTAGTAGAATATTATCTTCTTTATACTATATAGAGAGGTAGTAGGTACCTATAAAGATAATAAAAAGTAGTATTACCTATCCTATCGTGTTAATACTCTAGATAACTATAGTCTACTCGCAATTACCTGGCTAGAGCTGTTTTAGTTAATTCTATCTTTTAAAGCTAGTAACTACTACTTCTATTAATATTATATTTATTATAAAGCCTAATTTATTAAAGTTATATATATCTTTATTAATAATATTAGACTTAGCCTTTATATTCTATATAAGATAGAACTAGCCTTTTATAACCTTAGGATCCTTATATTTAGCTCTTAAATAGTCGTACTTTTAATTAAATTTAATCTTAAGCTTAGGCATATATTTAATAAAGTTCTCTACCTAGTTCTTTTTAACCTAGCTAGTAAAACGTGTAGCTAGTAGTAAATTAGTTATATTTTAAATAGTAGTAAGCTGTAGCGGAAATTCTCTTATATCTAGATTTAGTATATACTAAATAATTACCTACTCCTCAGTCTTACTAAGCTTTATTAAATTAGGCTAGTAATCGTATTATAGAGCTATTCCTTACTTTCGTATACTAAGTATACTTTAGAAGATATTATAGATTAATATAACGCGATATATAGTTAGTATTATATTTTATTAAAGAGTTTAGAGTATAAGCTATATTCTAACTTCTTTCTAAATTAATTCTACAGTTATTAGTTATAGTATAATACTATAAAGTATAATTATCGCGATTTTAGTAGGGTTTTAGTATTATAATTAGCTCGCTTAGGTGATTAGCTTACTTATACTATACGTTAAGCTAATTTATTAGTATATTTATTAGAGATATTATCTTCTATTATAAGAGCGCGAGTGCGGGTTATAATTTAATATTTTACTCGCTCTACTAAGCTATTCTACTTAGGTGTATAAGACGCGCAAGCTTTAATCGCAATTTCTTAATTAAGTAATACTTCTATAAGTTTTAAAAAGCTTAAGTTATTATCTATATAGATATATATAATCTTTCTTTTATACTATTATTTAATTTTTACTAATAGTATTTTAAAAGCTTTTATAAGGGTAGATTTTAACCGATTATATATTATAAATCTCTTATACTACTAGAATACCTAATTAACTATATAAAATAGGTATCTTTTACTATTAACGTACAGTATAAGCGAGCTGATTACCTAAGCAAGCTAATTATAATACTAAAACTCTATTAAAATCGCGATAATTATACTTTATAATATTATACTACAACTAATAACTGCAGAATTAATTTAGAAAGAAGCTAGAATATAGCTTATACTCTAAGCTCTTTAATAAGATATAATACTAACTATACGTTATATTATATTAATCTATAATATCTCCTAAAGTATACTTAGTATATAAAAGCAAAAAACAGCTCTATAATACAATTACCGGCCTAATTTAATAAAACTTAGTAAGACTAAGGAGTAGATAATTATTTAGTATATACTAGATCTAGATATAAGAGAATTTCCACCACAGCTTACTACTATTTAAAATATAGCCAATTTACTACTAGCTGCACACTCTACTAGCTAGGTTAGAAAGAACTAGGTAGAGAACTTTATTAAATATACGCCTAAGCTTAAGGTTAAATTTAATTAAAAGTACAACTATTTAAAAGCTAAATACGAGAATCCTAAGGTTATAAGAGGCTGGTTCTACTTTATATAGAATATAAAGGCTAAATATAGTATTATTAACGAAGATATATATAACTTTAATAAATTAGGCTTTATAATAGGCGTGATATTAATAGGAGTAGTAGTTACTAACTCTAAGAAACGGAATCAACTAAAGCAGCTCCAGCTAGGTAATTATAAGTAGACTATAGTTATCTAGGGTATTAACGCGATAGGATAGATAATACTACTTTTTATTATTTTTATAGGTATCTACTACCTCTCTATATAATATAAAGAAGATAATATTCTACTAACCTGGGCTATATAGGTTACTAATAACGGCTAGACGATAAATAATATTAACATTAAATGGTTAAAGTACTTTAATATATATATAAAGGATCGTACTATTAATATATATTAATTACTAATTTTTAACAGCTATAAGAGCTATAACTTACTTAAATTTAGGTAGCTCTATAAGGAAACGAATATTATTACTCTCTATATACCTCTATATTTATTACACCTGCTACAGCTACTAAATATAGATTATTTCTTATCTTTAAAGACTGCGTACGGGCGCTAAGTCGAGTAGCTAATATACGGTTATATTAACTACATTATAAAAATCGAGTTCTTACCCTATTTTAAAGCAGCTTTTAACGCAGCAATTATAAAGAGTAATATTCTAAATAGCTTTTAAAGCGCTAGTCTAATTCTATTTAATCTAAATATAGTACTATTAAAGCTTAAAGTTTAACTATATATACTAACATCCCTCGCAGTTAAAGATACTCCTTAGAAGTTAAAAATACCAAGTAATTCTATTAAATTTAGGTCTTAATCTATATACGTTTAATTAAGAGTTTAAAAGCACCTAAATAGCTCGCCTATTTTAATAGTAGAGGCGTTTAAATAGTTTATAAAGGGTGCTATATATATAATATATAAAAACGTACTATTATATGCTTAGGTTAATAAGTTTTAAGCAGCTAATAAAGCTGCTATATAACGTCGATCGTATAAAAGAAAGTGTATATAGAAGAAAGGTAACCTAACAATTAAAGAAGGCGCTTAATTAACTGCTCTAAAAGAGTTTAGCGCTTATACTAATAGGAAGAAGAGTAGGAAGAAGGCGTATATTAATAGAGACCAGCCGACTTAAAGGCGCTGCAGATAGTATAGTAAAGCTAGATATAACTTGTAGACGTATAAAAATAATACTATAGATATAGAAGAATAGGCTACTATATTATATAGTATAATAGAATATAAGAAAGTATAATATTTTGCGAAAAGTAGTCGCGATTTTAGTATAGTTTTAGTATTATAATCAGCTCGCTTAGGTAATTAGCTCGTTTATACTATATATTATAGTACCTTTTACAGTCCTTCTAAAGTTGTATAATATTAATCGCGATTCTCTTAAATAGTTTAGTAGTTAAGTAAAATTAATTATACTAGCTAATCTACTATAATAACTTCGCTTATATATATATCTAGTAATCTCACTATACTAGTACTTTCTAATTACTTAACTAGATACTTTTAACTACTTAAAGTAGAATTAATACTAAATCTCTACCTAAGTAGTTTAATAATTAGTATATTTCAGCTAAAGAAATAATTTATATTAGTTGCTGGCGATAGAAAAACTTTTTCTTAATTACTATAACTATCTTATATCTAGAAAGTAAATTAAGTAGAGGCCTTTTTACTAGATCTATATCTAATAGTTAGTAGCTATTAAATAACTCTAAATAATAAACGATATTATAATAATTATACTAGTAAAAGTAATCTCTACCTAAGTTAAACTAGATACTCTATTTTCTATTTCTAATTAGAGCTATTATATTAGTTAGTAACTAAGAGATATAAGCGATTTCTATTAACTTAATATCTTTTAGGCCTATAGGAGAATTAATTGTAATTATAATAGTACCCTATTCTAATATAGGGTATATACTACCTCCTATAGCAATTTTATCTTTAGAATTTACTATTTAAGTAGTCTATTAACTAAAAGCCTTAGAGTTATATATATAGATATTAGAATCTAGATCTAGTATCTACCAATTTAGGATACTAGTATCTTCTTTTTTAGAGGTAGTTATAATAGTATAGGTAAGATAATAGGTCTAAATACAGTACGAATCTACTTAGAGGTATATAGGAGTATATAGAGGTTCAGGGACCTAGAAATTCTATTAACACCTATAGGCCTTATATAAAAGGATATAGAAGAACTACTAAGCTACTTATAAGGGAGTATACAACTATATATAGAAGGGAAAAGAGGTAGAACCGGGGGTAGGATAAGATAAGTAAAAAGCTTTAGGATAAGGTTATATATAAAGCTTTTCGTAGAACGATTTCTTTGCATTATTATACTACCCCCCTCCTTATAGGCTAATAGTCCCTATCTATACTAGTTTAGGAGGGAATTAGGGCTATTATAAATAGGTTCTAGTATAAAGAAATTTCTTCGAGGAGGTATTTACTGGTAAGAGCTAATATATACGGTTGCTTATAGAGATGCGTTTATTAACATAATATTAAGTAAGGTTTTTACGGTAAGTGTAATTAACCTATATATTAGCTAGTAACTACTATTATAATAGTTTATTAATATTACAATTTCGTCGTATATAGTAACAAGCGTTTACTAGCCTTAGTATATTACCAGGTTGCTGTTAACTAAGCTTCCTTAACTAAATAATAACTTCTACTCTATATATATTATTACGCGTCTCTAGTACTATTAATTATTAAAGTATTATTAACGCCTTATAGAAAAAATTAATTAATATACTACTCTACCCGCCTCTTAGAACCTCTTTAGAAGCCTTCTAAATTATCTACTTTTAGACTATATACACGCTCGCCTGTAGGCGGCGTATAATATTTACCTTTTAGTCCCTAAGATTAAAAAAATGCGAGTATTATACCTTATAAAATAAAAAGTACAACCCCGTACAAATCGCATCTAATACTAGTAGAGTACTTACTACTAACGTACTTATAGATCCCCTCCTACTATAAGGAGGAGTTTTTAGTCCTCTAGGGCTATCTTAAACTATAGGCAGCAGCCTAATACGTAGAGGATAAGGAGGATAAAAAGGTAGCCTTTAAAACTATTTCAGAGTCTACTTATAGTCTAGCACTTATAGCTTAGGTTGTAAAGAGTTAGGAAGCTAGCCTTTTTAAGGCTAGTATCTAAGTAGCTTTATTCTACTAGGGTACTAAGTTGCTCTATCGGGTTTTAGCTCTAGAGGCTCTAATATCTAGCCTTTAAGCTGATATTACGGCGCTCTCGGGCGGCTAAAAATAAGGTAGAAGAGGTTTAGGGGGAGTCTAGAGGGAAAGAAAGAGAAGAAGAGTAGAGGAGAAAAGGACTAGAGAGGTATCTAACAGCCTGCTATTAGACCCTCCGGATTCTATAGAGGAGTAATTTCGGGCCTATACTTTAGTTTTTAAATCTACTACTTAACTTTTATATATTATTATCTACTAGGTAATCTATATTCTCTATACTATTCTTATATACCTTAATCTATTTAGTTAGAGCTTTTAGGAGTTCTAGCTAATTCGGATACTTATTATAAAAAGTTTTTAGCTTATAAGGCGAACCTATAAAATTTAAGACTTTATACTAGACCAGGTTAAGATTATATCCTACCTATTTTACACGGTATTTAAGGGTCTTATAATACAGCTTACTAGCTAGTATTTCCTTAACCTCCTACTCTTCTACCCCCTTAATAGTAATAGCAGGTGGTTTTAGAGCTTCTTACCCTAGTAGAGGGTTTTAGGAGTTTTTATATAGTAGGTTTAGTACGAAAATATTATATATTTTTAATTCTAGAGGTAGCTGTAAATAGTATAAGTTTCTAACCTATTCTAGTACTTTAAAAGGGCCCTTCTATTAATTAGATAGCTTTTAGCTCGGTCTCTAAACCGTAAAGTTCTTAGTATTTAGGTAGACTATATTACTAATCTACTAATTAATTGGTTGCTAGTAATAGTTAATAATAGATTATATACGATTCTAAACCTTCTTAATATTAGCCTTTATAGTTTCCTAGACTATATATATACGAGTTACTAGAGTTAAGATATTCTTACTATTTAATTTGTCTATTATAATAATAGGATTAATAGAATATTTCTAATCCTAACTCTAATAGGGCTTAAATCTATATAGGATCTGATACGGGGATATTCTAATAGTTATATAGGGTAGAGTTGCTTATACTTGGTTGATTATAGGTAATAGAAAACTCTAGTTATTTTAGTAGAAGAATATAAAAGGGTACAGTCTCTAATCGATATACTTATTTATAATTTCTATCTGTCTATTAGTCTCTTTATAATAAGTAGTAGATAGTTTAATCTTTACGCCTAAGATATAGCAGAATTTAAACTAGAAACTAGATATAAACTAAGGTCTTTAGTTTAAAATAATAGTTTTAGGCGTATAGTTAAAGCAGTATACCTATTAAATAAACAATTCGGCTATTCCCCGTGCGTTAATTATATAATAGTAGGGAATAGATACTACTTATTTAGACAGGCGATTAATTACTACTATAATCTAATTGTATCCGGACTTATCTATAGGAAAATTCTTAAAGTTAATATATAGGTGTTATATTAGTTAATTTAGTATAGGAAGTAAGTAGATAAAACCTGGGGTTTAGGTTTATATTAGATAAGCTTTATAGTATAGAATGTAATTCTATATATATCGTTTATAAGTAGCTTCTATACTCTTCTAGTAGTACTTCTAGAATAGTAACTAATAGGTTTTAATAGCACTTAGGTATGCGGAGGATACTTAGTTATAAGCCTCTTATATAAGCCGCGTATAAAGGCCTAAATCTAATAGAATATATAAGCGATTATTATAGAGGAGTAGTCTATTCTCTATCTAATACTTGTAGGGTAAAAGGGTGCGTTCCTGCGTAAAGGAGACTCGGTTTTTCTATAGTAATACGTCGATCAACTCTAGAGAATCTAGTAATATAATCTACTTCTAGCCTTTAATAACATTTAGTATAGCTGCTTAAATTGTTATTTAGGTAATATAGAACTAGGCTAATTCGGTATTAATTCGGGGGTGAAGTTAATACGGTTTAAGTAAGACTTTTAACCGGTTATCAGTTTAAGCTGCTTTTAAGTTTTCTATATCTTATTTATAATAACTAAAGATGTCTACTCTAGTATTATTCTTATTTAGGGTGTACTCGATTTAGAACTAATACTAAGTTAATTCCTCGGTCTAATAAATTTAATAAGTATTAAGTACCTTTATAATTATAAAATATTCGAGTAAGTAATAATCGGTATATACTAGAGTTCTAGTAGCTACTAAAGTAAATTCTACCCTCTATTATTTAAACGCAGTAATAATTACGAATAGTTCCTTATTATAAATCTCTTAGTTTAGTTCTAAACTAGATAGAACCTTACTATAGAATACTATAGAGTACTATTTTCTATTAGAATATTTCTATAATAGTACTCTTACAACTACTCTATTAGAGGTATTAGTTTCCATTTTTGTTTCTAACGTAGGGTTAAAGTAGTAGAGCGTAGGTATACTTAATAGGGCTAACTTCAATTTCTTAAAGGTAATGTCACATTCTAAAGTCTATATAAACGGGGTTGTAGAGCTCTATAGTATAATAATTACCTTTGCAACACGCAAGAATTCTAGTATAAACTGTTAATAGAATCCAGTAAAACCTAAGAAGGATTTCATACCTGTTATAGTAGTAGATAGCTGCTAGTTGTGTAGTACTTCTACCTTCTCTAGATTAACTTTAAGGCCTTTATTTAAGAGGATATAGCTAAGGTATTTAGTTCGGGTAATATAGAATTCGCTCTTCTTAATATCAACTTATAACCCTGCTTAATATAATCTTTTAAGAACTTTCTTAATATAGATAGCGTATATTACCTCGTCCTCTAAGTAGATAAGGATATTATCTAGATAAATAATATAGAAGTTATCTAGGTAGTTGATTAATATATTATTTATATAGCGTTAGTAAGTTGCTAAGCTATTATATAATCTAAAAGGTAGAACTTTATACTTATAAATTCTGTATTAAGT
>ML986664.1:73811-137903 GCA_010094045.1 Lojkania enalia
ATAAATAGTAGGGTACTTAGAGGGCTATATAATCCGATTCTTATCTATATCTAGCTAGAGTTGAAAGTAATATAACTATTTAATACTAATAATATAATCCTAAGTACTTAGATCTATAATAATAAATAAGTAGTTTTAGATAATTCTCCTATTAATTCGCAGGTATAAGTAAATATACTAATTAACTAGAGTTTAGATTCAGTCCTAAAAACCTTTAACAGTAATTTTAAAGGGTAAATACTATATTAATATATATAAAGTTTAGAAGAGTAATCTAGCTACTATAAAATTAAGAAATAGAAAGCCTTAAGTACTAGTATTAATAAGGGTGTTTAGTTGTACACCAACGCCTTTTAAATATAGAACGGTAGGAATTTAGAAGTACTTTCCTCTAAATAAATATAATAAATTAATATTTAATAAATTATATCTATTTAAGTCTAAAATAGAGAGTTTTCTTAGACGTCTCTATTTCCCACCCGAGAACTATCTAGGTAGTACTTATTTACGTCTAAGAACTCTTCTTCCTTAATTTTCTCTTATTTAACCTTTATCTCTTATACTTTAAGGACTATATATTCGTTTATAAAGTATCCTAGTTTACTATAATTATAGTAATTACCTAGAGTTATATACCTTTTAGATGCGAGAGTTTTACTAGATTATTAGAAAGCGATTATAGTAGAATAAGATATTAATACTAGAGTAGATTAGGGTAGTATTAGATTGTAGGTTACTTTAGATAAACTCTTAGAAGTCTTCTAGTACTAATCCGAATTTGTTTTAGCTATAACCTATAAGCTAATAGTTTGTTCTAGAAGGTTAAAAACGTTTCTCCTTTCTATATTATAGGTTATTAAGTAGGCGACTATAGTATTAAAGAAGCCTTTTTATATAAGCTTGAAGCTAAAGTTTAGTATCCTTAAGCTGGGGAGAATCTTATCCTATAGGTAGAAGAACTACTTAAATTAGAATACAGATCCTCTAATAGTTATATTAATAAAACGAGCTTTAAAAGTTGAGAACGCTTCTCTTTTATTTATCCTTAGGACCTAAAACGCCTATCGCGCCTCTATCTCTTTATTATCTATAATAAAATACAATTGTAGAAGTAAAATTATTTCTTTAGTATTCTTAAACTAATACTAGTCTAATTTAGCTAGGTATTTTAGCTCTAGATACCCTTTCGCAGTATTAGAGGTATATCTCTATACTAATATTATACGTGTACGTTCTATCTAATAGTAATCTATATTAATCTCGAGTCGGTTTAGGATTAAGGCTCGCTATTATTTAAATATAGGTTTACTGCTATCTATAAGACTTTTAATCTTAGGTATACGTTTAGTAAGGTAGGCTTAAGAGGGCTTAAGAGTAGCTAAGAGGTTTCTTACTAGGGGAGTTGTAAAAGTTTCCTCGTGTATTATTAGTTCTAATTCGGTGGTTTATAGAAGTTAATTAGGACTGATAGTTTTCTATCGTATTAAGCATATAATCTTCTCTTATAAAATTGCGATTTATTCTTTAAGAGTTAATTTACTCCGATTTCCCTTTAAATTAGATAGGTTCTTTATTACAGGCCCTATAGAGAGGGGTCCGCCTATTATAGGGCCCCTTATAAGAGATAACGGTTGTTCTACACGCGTAGATAGAAGCTTACTTTTACTATAACTTACGCGTGTATCAATTCTGGTATAGAAATTAGAAGGTAAATTATAGTTAGATATTAGCGGTTACCTCTAATTCTAATAGGTTATTAGTAGTCTCTAAGTTTCTACCTAGGCGTACTCTACGCGGCTTTTCTAAAGGCAATCCTAATTACAGAGGATAGGAAGTTCTAAACCTAAAAACTTTAATTAATAGAAGATCTTTAAGATTCTATCTAGGTAACTAAATAATTTAATATAATAGTATATAAGTATTATAACCTAAACTAAATCGGGTATATCTTAAACTTAAATATAGTTAAATAAATAATCAATACGATATTATTAAAGAGGCCGTTACTAGTAGTATTAAGTTCTTCTATATAATATAACAGCGCAGGTAAGATAATAGGTCTAAATGCAGTATAAATCTACTTAGAGGTATATAGGAGTACGTGGGGATTAGGGACCTAGAAATTCTATTAACACCTATAGGCCTTATACGAAAGGATATAGAAGAACTACTAAGCTACTTATAAGGGAGTGTGCAACTATATACGGAAGGGAAAAGGGGTAGAACTAGAGGTAGGATAAGATAAGCGAAAAGCTTTAGGATAAGGTTGTATATAAAGCTTTTCGTAGAACGATTTCTTTGCATCGTTATACTATCTATAATAAGAGATATCCTAGCTTAGTAGAATTTAGTATTTAGTATATATAACTAAGTAGTAGGCTTTAAGTAATATATTAACAACTAGCTTTAATATAAAATTAACTTAAAGATCCCTACTTAGAGATCTGGTAATAATAAGAACGCTGAGGTAGATTTTTATAATCTTTAACAACTTTAACTATCTACTACTAAATAGTACTATTTAATACTAATTATAGACCTATTTAACAATTTTAAAAGGGCAACTAAAGCACTTAATAAAAATATAAAGCCTTAGATCTAGAATATTTAGTAAATATATAATAGGCTCTTCGATTTTCTAGATAATATAAATAGAGATCTAGCTGAAGATATAGAGAGTAACTTAGATTAACTAATAGTAGTAAGAGCTATAATAGAGAAGAGTCGATCTAAATTAAGTAAATACTACTTAAAAATAAATGTAAAGTATAGTTACTTATTTAACTATATAATAATCTTAGATCTATTCTAGAAGTTTATAGTATATAAAGAATTTTTATTACAACTATTTATTATATTAGCTTCTAACTATAACTATAGAACGAGACTTAAAACTTTTAATATAGGGAAACCTATCGCTAATAATTCTTTAAATATCTTAATCGCTATAATAAGGATATACTAGGCTATACTTTATCTATAATACCCCGACCTCGATAGGTATAAAATAATAAGTAGTTTTATAAGCTATCTCTACAACGTTTATCCTTAAGCAGCTCCTTAAGTTTCCTAGACTAGGATCTAAGTAACGTAAGAGAGGGAGAAGGAGAGGGAGAGGGAGAGTTAGAGGAAGAAGAGAAAGGACTAACTTATTAAGAAGGAGAAAGTTATCTAAGTATACCTCCTATTTAAGGTTGTAACTTTAATATATTAAACTGGTAGAGAGTAAATAAATATTAGTATCCGCGGCTTACTTAGGTTATAAGAGATATTCTCCTAATATAGATTATAGGAGTTAGTATTAAGCGGGTTTTTAATACTACTAGAGATGTAATTGGGGATAGAAGATATTATCTTACTATATAGAGAATCCGGGATATTATATTTCTAAAATATATAATAAGCAGAGAAAACTATTATACTAAAGAGGTATACTAGATTATAAAGGCCTAAAATACTAGTAAACTAAGCTCTTTTTATAGCGCTAATAAGGTTATAGATCTTTTTAAACTTCTAGCTTAGGTATATAATAAAGAACTAGAGATTAACTAGAAGATTAACTAGAAGAATATTAATCCTAGTACTACTACTAATAAGGAGCTACCGTAAAAGTATATTTGTTAAGAAATTTATAAACTTCTATAGTTTATATAATAAATTACTATTATAAATATATTATTATATTAGATTAAGTTATATAAAATTAATAGTTAAGAAGCGTATTACTATAGTCTACAATATACTACAGTATACTACTCTAATCTAATAAAGCAAGATTAGCCTAATCTATAATAAATAGCTATAATAAAGGCCTAGAATATTATACTATATATACTCTTATTAAGCTACTTTCTAAAGTATACTAATTAGTTAAACTCTAAAGAAACCTAGTTTATACAATTCTACCTTAACCTATACCCTATTACTAAACAGCTACCCTAATTCTACTTATACTCTAAGTTAATTAGTAAGACCCTAACTTTAATCCTACCCTACTTATATAAGACTCTAACCCTAATCTAATCTATATCTATCTACCAGCCTAGTTTTAACTAATCTAGTCTATAGAGCGAGTTTTAAGTAAATAGTTAGCTATATCTTATATACTATCGATTATAGGAGGATATCTATAAGATAATAGGTCTAGTATATACTATATTATAGTTAATTCTTCTAACTTTATAAGCTTCTTTAAATTAGGCTTATAATTATATTATAAAGGCTTACTAGTATATTAGTTTCTAAGCGTTATTTAGAGAATATTATAAGTAGCTGCAGTATTTTATACGCTCTAAATTTAATCTTAATTAATAGCTAAAAAAGCTAGTAATATCTAATCTTTTTAATAGATTAATTAAAGTTAAAGTAGTTACTATATTATATTATAAGTAGGTAGAGTATAACTTCTTAGTAAAAGTAGGTAACTTATTTAGGTAGGTAACTCGCTTATAAAATATATTAATATAAATTCTTAATATTTATATAAAAGTATTTAAAATATAGTATATAAGAAAAGATATAGAATTTAATAATAACTATATTAACGTATTCTACTATTAAAGCGGCTAAACTATCGAAGCGGCTACTTTTTCTTAGTATTATAAATACTACGTATAAACTATAATAAATCTACAATACAACCTTCTATTAATTTAATAAGAAGATAGAATTAAGCTTGCCTTATAGGCGTATAAATTAGGCTAGTTTAAGAGCGTGCGATATACTACTATAACTTTTAATATACGATATTAACAACTCTCTACTTAACTTTATAAAATTACGTTTCACCCTCGTATATAACTAAATTGCTAGAAGCTTATAGTAACCGAAGAATAAACAATTGTATAATATATTCTTAACCTTAATTCGCGAGGATTTACGCCCCGGCTATATAAGATAGTAGATATAGCAGATAAACTATTAGGCATATATAGTAGAATACTTATAGAAAAGAATTAGTCTAAACGATTTATAGCGCGTATAAATAAGCTTAAAATAGCCTTTAATTAAGTAAAGGATTGCTAAAGAATAAAATAAGAGAATTTAGAGGTTATTAATACGTAGTTTAAACTCGTATAGAATATAATTGCAAAATATAGTATATATAATAATAATATCTACAACTTTAATAAGATAGGCTTTTAGATAGGTATTATTAGTACTATAAAAGTTTTTACAGGTTTAGAATATTATATAAAACCTACTCTTATATAGCTAGGCTATTATAAGTAAGTTATAGTTATCTAGAATATCTATACTACTATATATAAGACCCTACTATTTATTATCTATAAAGGACGCGTCTATATCTCTATATAATATAAAGAAGTAGGTATACTATACGATTAGAAAATTTTAGTTTCTAAGAATAGCTAGATAAATAACGCGCTTAGTTTTAAGTAGCTAAAACACTTTAATAAGTATATAAAGATGCGTTAGGTAGAATCGTATAAACTACTTATTTTAGACGGCTATAAAAGCTACCTTAACTAGGAATTTAAAAATTACTATCTTATATGAAAGATTTTAACGCTTTATATACCTTCTTATTTATTATATATACTTCAGCCTCTTAATATAGTTTACTTCTTACTATTAAAGCTGAAGTACTTATAGCGTATATAAAACTTAACGCGCTAACGCGTCTACTATATTAATAAAAAAGGCTTTCTTCTAGCTTTTAAGAACGCGTTTTTTAATGTATTTATATATAAGAACTATTAAAAGGCTTTTAAAGTAATAGAAATTATTCCTCTAAACGCGTAGGTTATATTAAATCGCCTTAATATATAACTATATACCCTACTAGAACTACTTCTATAAGAAGATTTTTAGTAGTCTAAAACTCTAAATAATATATATAAATTTGGGTTATAATTAATACTTATACAAAAGTCCTTTATATAATTACTAAAAGAGGTATAAGAAGGATTCTTACAACTTATAAAAGGTGCTAAGTTAATACTATATTAGAATATACTTTTTTAAGCTTATAACTTTAAGCTTAAAAAGTAATTAGAAGAAGTAACTAAGTGTAAAACATATAAAAGAAAGTATATTTAGTATAGTAGTATAGTATTATATAGCGAGGGATCTTTATATATAGCTACTAAAGTATTTATAGGTTCTTAGCTCTTTAAGAAGACTTATAGTACTGATATTTAAGAAAGGGCTTAACCAGCTTAACACTACTATAGTAACTATAGTAAAACTAGACATAATACTCGTACGTGCTAAAAGGATAGTAGGGAAAATTCTAAATTAGATAAAAGTATATTATATATAGAATCTCTTATTAGTATTAAGTAAATTAACTTCCCGCATATAGTATTTGTTGTGCTAAGAAAAAGTAGCCGCTTTAATAGTTTGGCCGCTTCGATAGTAGAATACGTTATATAAGTTAAATAAATACTTAATATATATAGTAAGAGGCGAATCTTATTTTAGAGAGGAAGATAAAAAGCTAAACTAGTTAATTAAAAATAGCTATTAGGCTATATTTATATATATAAAAAAGGGTATATTAGCTAATATTTAGCGTAATTAGATATTATATAATAGTATCTAATATAATCTATAATTAGATAACTTACTTCTATATAGGAGTATAAAATTATACTTAATAGACGTACTAAATCTCTATTATATACCTTCCTAGTTTTAACTATAAGGGAGGGGCTGCATCGAAAAAAAAATAAAGGTAAATACTATATTAAAAGAAGTAAATTATATAGAATAACTAGTATTAGAGCTAAATACGCTTATAGAAGTATTAATTTAATATAATATAGGATAAATTATAATTAATTTAAATTACCCTCTAAAATTCTTATTAGAAATCGATTTATTTAGTTAATAGAAATTTCTAAAATTCGATTCTAACTAAAATATCTTCTATTTTTAGTTGTTTAATAAACTTTCGGTATTATTATAGCTATAGAACTTTTATAAAACTATTAGCTAGTATTAGATTTATCGGTTATTAACTAATTATAAGTTTCTACTCTACTACTTCTTAATATAATTAGTACTAGTATATATTTATACAGCGAAGTTTAGTATTAAAACGCTTAAATAGTTTATTTATAATATTTACTATTTATTAATTATTATAAAGTAATATTAGTTATACGTTAATATAGAAGTATAGTAAAATAAAAGCCTTCTACTACTGCTCTATTTCTAATCTAGCAACTAATAGTACTAATAATTCTACTTTAATAGTTAATTTTATAACTATATACTAAATAAAGGTTTTTTAATTAATTAGTATTCTTAAAAGTTAAAATATATAACTATAAAAACTTTAATAAATATTAGAAGTATTGCTAATAGCTATATAATATATATTATAGAATAGTAATTACTTTATAAGGTTAATATAATTAGTATTACTATTTTAGCTAATAGTAGAGGTATTTTATATATTATTAGCTATTACTATAATTATTAAATATTTTATACTAATTAGATATTACTATACTTATAAAGTAGTATTAATATAGTATTTTCTAGAGTTCTATAAATATTATAATAATATTAAGTTATATAGCTAATTAGCTATTAGTAGTAGAATATTCTATTAGAGGATTCTTTAGTAGTCGCTAGGAGTATATTCTTATATAGAGGCGTCTTTAGTATCTTCTTATTAACCGTAATATTAAATCGTACTACTACCTTATTAATAAATAAGTTTTATAGTAGCTAGATTTTATACTACTATATATCGCGTATAATTTAAACGCTTAAAACCTAGTTTAAATTTCTATTTAATAGAGATATTTAATATATAAACTAAGATTATAATATTATTAATATAAATGAAGATAACTAGCTTATTATTTATATATAAATAAGATATTCCTAGTACTATTTTAAAGCCTAATTACCTTAAAGTTCTATCTAGCTTATAATACTAAAGTTTTAGAGTATCTTTAAAATTATATAATATATTTTAACGTATAGTATAAGCGAGCTGATTACCCAAGCGAGCTAATCATAATACTAAGACTATACTAAAATCGCGACTATTTTTCGCAAAATATTATACTTTCTTACATTCTATCGTACTATATAGTATAGTAGCCTATTCTTCTATATCTATAGCATTATTTTTACACGTCTGCGAGTTATATCTAGCTTTATCGTACTACCTATAGCGCCTTTAAATCGGCTGGTCTCCATTAACGCGCGTCTTCTTCCTACCCTTCTTCCTATTAGTACGAGTGCTAAACTCTTTTAGAGTAGTTAATTAAGCGTCTTCTTCAATCATTAGATTACCTTTCTTCTATATACGCTTTCTTTTATACAATCGACGTTATATAGCAGCCTTATTAGCTGCTTAAAGCTTAGCAACCTAAACGCGTAATAGTACGTTTTTATATATTATATACGTAGCACCCTTTATAAACTATTTAAACGCCTCTACTATTAAAGTAGATAAGCTATTTAGATGCTTTTAAACTCTTAATCGAACGTATATAGATTAAGACCCAAATTTGATAGGATTACTTAGTATTTTTAACTCCTAGGGGGTATCTTTAATTATAAGGGGTATTAATATACGCAGTCGAACTTTAAACTTTAATAGTACTATATCTAGGTTAAATAGAACTAAACTAGCGCCTTAAAAGCTACTTAAGATATTACTCTTCGTAATTGCTGCGTTAAAAGCTGCTTTAAAGTAGGGTAAGAACTCGATTTTTATAATATAGTTAATATAACCGCATATTAGCTGCTCGACTTAGCACCCGTATACAGTCTTTAAAGGCGAGAAACAACCTATATCTAGTAGCTATAGTAGGTACGATAAATATAAAGGTATGTAGAGAGTAATAATATTCTTTTCCTTATAGAGCTGCCTGAATTTAAGCGAGTTATAGCTCTTATAACTATCGAGAATTAGCAATTAATGCGTACTAATAGTACGATTCTTTATATACGCGTTAAAGTGCTTTAACTACTTAATACTAATATTATTTATCGTCCAGCCGTTATTAGTAACCTATATAGCCTAGGTTAGTAGAATATCGTCTTCTTTATATTATATAGAGAGGTGGTAGGTACCTGTAAAGATAATAAAAGGTAGTATTACCTATCCTATCGCGTTAATACCCTAGATAACTATAGTCTACTCGTAATTATCTAGCTAGAACTACTTTAGTCAATTCTATCTTTTAGAGCTAGTAACTACTACTCCTATTAATATTACGCCTATTATAAAGCCTAATTTATTAAAGTTATATATATTTTCGTTAATAATACTATACTTAGCCTTTATATTCTATATACGGTAGAACCAGCCTCCTATAACTTTAGGATTCTTATATTTAGCTTTTAAATAGTTGTACTTTTAATTAAATTTAACCTTAAGCTTAAGCGTACGTTTAATAAAGTTCTCTACCTAGTTCTTTCTAACCTAGCTAGTAGAGCGCGCAGCTAGTAGTAAATTAGCTATATTTTAAATAGTAGTAAGCCGCGGCGGAAATCCTCTTATATCTAGATCTAGTATATGCTGAATAATTACCCACTTCTTAGTCTTACTAAGCTTTATTAAATTAGGCCGGTAATCGCGTTATAGAGTTGTTCCTCGCCTTTATATATTAAGTATACTTTAGGAGATATTATAGATTAATACAACGCGACGTATAGTTAGTATTATATCTTATTAAAGAGCTTAGAGTATAAGCTATATTCTAGCTTCTTTCTGAATTAATTCTGCAGTTATTAGTTATAGTATAATACTATAAAGTATAATTATCGCGATTTTAGTAGGGTCTTAATATTATAATCAGCTCGCTTAGGTGATCAGCTCGCTTATACTGTATATTATAAGCGAGTAGCCTATATAAATAAGCGGTCTACTTTATTAACTTTTTAACCTTTATATATATATAACTTAATAACTAAGTAATATAATAGTAATTTATAACTTATACGATTATTTTATAAAAACCTCTATATTCTTCTAGTATATATAAGAATTATATCTAGTCTTATTATAGTAACTATAATATACTTTATACTATCCGCTTATATTTAATCGCACCCTAAATTAGTCTATTATAGTCTAAGTTCCTTTCTTATTATCCTTTTTAGCAATAATTATCTCCTCTTATACTTTTATTAGGGTCCTTTACATTTAAATCTGCCTTTTTTTCCGATGTTTCTATTTTATAACTACTTTATTTACTTCTTAAAGGCTGACAATTTTATTATATATTAACCCGATCTAGTATATTACTTTTATAGAGCCTTTTTTAAGTATTAAGCTATAGTAAATAGAGTAAGAAGATATATATTAATTATTACTTATTTAGTAGAGTATATAAACGCGCGCTTTTAAAAAGAACTATTTAAATAGAGCTAGTTCTAATTAAAATTAGTCTATAAATACTAATATTTATAAAGTCTACTTTAATATTTACTATCTAATATACCCTCTAGACTAAATAGAAACTACGGTAATATAGAGTACTATTAAGTAAGCTACCCTATTAAATAAGCTAAAATTTCTTAGCAGCAAATATAATAACTATAATATATAATACCTTAATACCTATAAAGAGATAATACTTAATAAGAAGGTAGAATTAAACTTATACTTTAAGCGTATAAAGCCGGCTAATTCTAAAGCTTATAAGCTGCTACTAACACGTTTAGTATACTGTAACTAACTTTCTAATAGAGATATAAAGGAACTCTTACGTATAATAGTTACTATATAAACTACTAAAAGTTAACTATAACCGAAAAGTAGACGATTATACGATATATCTTTAACCTAGATTTGCAAGGATTTACGCTCCGGCTAGATAAGGTAGTGGATATAGTAGATAAACTATTAGCTACGTATAATAAAGAGCTAGTAGATAAGAATTAGGCTAAGAGATTTATAATATATATAAACGAGCTTAAAATAGCGTTTAATCGGGTAAAGAACTACTAGAGAATATAGTAGGAGAATCTTAAGATTATTAGCATATAATTTAAGCTTATTAAAGAGATAAAAACTACGTATAGTATCTATAATAAGAATATATATAACTTTAATAAAACTAGCTTCTAGATAAATATAATTAGATCTATAAAAGTTATTATAGGCTTAAAAAGATATATAAGGTCTAATTTTATATAACTAGATAATTAGGAGTAGATTACTATTATCTAGAATATCTATATAGTAGAATATATAATCCTACTTTTAATTATCTATAAAAAGCGTATCTATATCTCTACTTAGTATAAGAAGATAGATATACTATATAATTAGAAGCTTTTAGTATCTAAGAATAGTTGAACGAATAATATACTTAGTCTTTAGTAGTTAAAGTACTTTAATACTCGTATAAAGGTATATTAGATAGGAGTATATTAGCTACTGATTCTAGATAACTATAAGAGCTACCTTAACTAGAATTTTAAGAACTACTATTTTAAGAATAAGATTCTTACCCTTTATATACCAGCCTATTTATTATATATCCTCTAGCTACTTAATATAGTTTACTTTAGGCCTTTAAAGTAGAAGTACTCTTAATATATATAAGACTTAGTAACGTATTTTATAAGCGAGTCGCCCACCTAAACGAGTTACCTACCTTATTAGCTATTTCTGTATTTAGAGGCGTATATCGCGATAACACCTGCAGGTATTACTATAATAATTTAATAGGGGATAGATATACTATTTATCTACTACTATATAAGTTCTAGTATTATATTTAGGCTTACTACAGCAGCTGTAACGCTTCTAGTACAGTATACCCGCTCTTCTGCGCTTCCTACCTACGCGTACTTCATCCTCTAGCTGCTTATCTACCTCCCTTTAAGCAGCTATCTCAGCAGCTTCAGCCTTAATAAGACTACCTTACTTCCGTAGAACCTTTTTTAATCGCTTTTTGCGCTGTAATAGAGCCTTATTTACTTTCTAAAGCTGACTAACCTAACGCTAAAATAGTACGCATAAATGAGCTATCTATATAGTACCTTTAGCAAGCGAATTAAGAGAATTATTAATTATAGTAGGTGAGCTATTCTAATACTTAGCAATACGGTCTTAAATCAGCATTGTTTAAGACCCTAGTTCGATGGCGTTAGTTAGTATTTTTAACTCCTAGAGGTAACTAGCTGCTAGTAGTAATAATAGAGTACGAAGCTTAATATCGAGCTTTAATAGTACTATATTAGGATTATATAGTTTTAGACTAGTACTTTAAAAGCTTGCGTATATATTAGCCTTAGTAATAGAGCGCTGATATACTATACGAAAGGTTGGTAGAAAGTTAAGCTATATAATATAGTAGATACTAGCTTATATAAGCTTATTAATCTTGCGCCTATATGCTTTCTTTAATAGCGAGAAGTAGCCTACATCTAGAAGCTGTAGTAGATGCGATAAATATGCTGGTATATATAATAGAATAATATCCTTCTCTTTATAGAGTAGCTAAAACTTAATAGACTTATAGCTCTTATAGCTATTAATAACTAGTAGATAATAAGCGTCTATTATACGCTACCTTATATACTGAAGGTTAAACCAGCTACTAATAACTTTAGGATCCTTGTAGAGAGCTCTTTAATAGTCGTATTTTCGATAGAAGCATGTTTTAAGCTTAAAAATGCGATTAATAAAGTTTGTTAGCTAGTTTTTACCGACCTAGTCTATAGAGCGAGCTCTAAGTAAATGGTTAGCTATATCTTATATACTATCGATTATAGGAGGGTATTTACGAGATAATAGGTCTAGTATATACTATATTATAGTTAATTCTTCTAGCTTTGTAAGCTTCTTTAAATTGGGCTTACAATTACGTTGTGAAGGTTTACCGGCGCGTCGGTCTCTAAGCGTCGTTTAGGGGATGCTATAGGTAGCTATAGTACTTCGTACGCTCTAAATTTAATCTTAATTAATAGCTGAGATAGCTAGTAATACCTAACCTTCTTAATAGATTAATTAAGGTTAAGGTAGTTGCTGCATCGTATTATAAGTAGGTAGGGTATAACTTCTTAGTAAAAGTAGGCAACTCGCTTAGGTGGGCGACTCACTTATAAAATACGTTATACTAGTATATCTTCTATATTAATAAGAAAGGCTTTCTACTAGCTTTTAAGGACGCGTTTTTTTAACGTATTTACGTATATAACTATTAAAAGGCCTTTAAAGTATTAAACTTAGTCCCTCTAAATATATAGATAGTACTTAAGCGTCTTAAAGTACAACTATATATTCTACTAGAACTCTCTTTACTATAAATACTATAAGTATTAAAGACTCTAAATAATATACTTAAATTTTTATCTTAATTAAAGTTTATATAAAATTCTTTTAGTTTATTATCTATAATAATTTAGAGCGGGTTTATATAGCTTATTAAAGGGGCTAAATTAATACTATACTAGAACGCGCTTATAAACTCTTAGATTACTAAGCTTAAAAAATAAGTAGAAATACTAACTAAGCGAAAATCGTATAAGAGAAAGTAGATATAGTAGAATAGGATAATAGAATATAGTAAGAGATTAGTATAAGTAGCTACTAAAACCTTTAAAGCGCTTTAAAGCTTAAAAAAAGCTTATTATATAAATAGATAAGAGAGGGTTTAACTAGGTATATAATAATATAGGAACTATAATAGAACTAGATATAATATATAAACGTATTAGATAGATAGATCTATCTCTTTTAAGTTAAATATAAGTACTTAGAATATTTTTTTAGATAATTCTAATAATAGTTTAACTAGTTAAAGCTGGTAGATTTAGAATACTAAGAAATTCTAGCTTACTTAATAGGGTAGCTTACTTAATAGTATTTTACGTTATATATCTATATATATTACTTAATAGTAGCTCCTACTAGTATTAACTATAAGCGATTAATACTTCTCCTATATCTAATTACTATAAGAATTAGCTGTAAGTTTTAGTAGAAAGGGGCTTAATTAGACTATTTACTACTATATTAACTATTAAAATATATTTGAGTTATAATTAATTAAAAGCTGTTTACTTTTTAACCTAGTAATAGTAGATATTAATATACTTACTTTACTAGTAGTATTCTTTCTTCTTATTAAGCTTAATAGTTAGTAGATTATTAACGTAAAGTTTTAGGAGTTAAAGTAGTTTATATAATATACTTAGCTTAGTATAGAGTTAATAGAGTTATATTACTTTCTTAGTTATATATATAATAGCTATATATTTAACTTCTATTATTAATATTATTACTAACCGTTTTTTAAATAATTAGTAGTAGATTATTCCTCTAAATAGTTTAAATAGATATCTAGCTATTAAATTATAATCTTTATAGTTAGAATATAATAAATCTAAATAGTTTATAAGAGATACTTCTAATATATAAATAAAGTATTTAATTTGTATTGTTTAAACTCTATTTAATACTAAGAATTTTATAATATAGTTATATATAATATAGAAATAATCTATAATCTATAATATATACTTATAGTATAAGCTTATTAGATTACTATTAAAGCGTCTTAGAAAGGTAATATAATATATAATATCTAGTTAAATAAGATATATATAATATAGTAGCTTATTAATAACTAACTAATATTGTTAAATAGTTTAGTATTATAGATATCTTCTTTAAAATAAGCTATAAATTTAATAGTTAAGAGATTAAACAATATATTATACTTATAATAGTTCTCTTACTAAAGTATTATTAGAGGGTAGATATTAAAATAATAGACTTTATAAATATTAGCGTTTATAGACTAGTTTTAATTAAAACTAGCTCTATTTAGATAGTTCTTCTTAAGAATATACGTCTATATACTCTACTAAATAAGTAATAATTAATATATTTTCTGCTACTCTATTTATTATAGTTTAATAAGTTATAAGCTTTTAGCTATACTTCTAGCCAATAGTAAATTAGATTAATTATTATATTAATCTCTAGCTTACTATTATAACTATTTTTTAAAGTCTATACTTTTACTAACTAATAGATAGTTTAATAGTAGTATCTAGTTAACTAACTAAACTTAGCTTATACTACTAATATAGAACGCGATACTATTATAGTAGACTATAAAAGAGTTATAAACCTAGTAAAGGACGGTAAAAATATTTTACTATAAGAAGATGCCTTATACAACTAAATTATTAGTAAGACTACTAAAGATATTCTAGAAGAAGTATCTCTACTACTTAAGCCTAGTAAGTTTATATACTAGAATCTACTACTACGTCTAAACGATATAGAATTATAGATAGTAAAACTCGCTAAATAAAGCGATTTTAAGAATATTTAACGTACTAATAATATCTATAGAGTATAATATAACTAATAGTAGAAGAATTACTACGATTATATTAAGGATACCTTTATTATAAGTATTCTACTCGTTATAGTTTACTAAGAGATATTTAAAGGTCTATAATTATATAAGATAGTAGAAGTACTCTTTAATACTATTCTTAAATATTATAAAGAGTAAAGTTTTATAGAGTAGTATACCTTTTAAACTAATTTCTTTAGCCTATATAGTAATTACTATAATAGTATATCTTAATTTACTAGTAAATTTAAAGCTAGTCTTATATAATTAAATAATATTAACTTTAAGCTTAGTTCTAAAAATATTATATTCTAGTTTATTATTACTATTAAAGATTAATTTAAAACCTACGTATAGTAGTAGTACTAGATTCTATATTAAGGTAGAGTTCTAGATATTAACGCTATAATTAATAAGATTAATAATAAATTATATTAAAAAGATCTAGTTAAAAAGATAATAGTACTTTAAATATAGCTAAAAGATATATAGTAGTCTAGTAGTAATTAGTATAAAGGTAAGAGTAAGAATAATATTAAAACTAGGAATAAGCCTACTAATAGTAAGCCTATAAAAAGAAGATACTACTCTAGCTATTAATATAAGTATTTAGGGGGTAGACTAAACTACTAGTTTATATATCTAGAGAAGGTATTAAAATAGTTTTTTAATAAGGGCCTTAAATTAATATAAAAGTTAATCTAATTAATTTAATTAAACTATAATATAGTTTATAAGTAAGTTGTTAGTATAAGTAAACTATTATTCTACTAGGATTTAAACAACTTAATTATAATAATTATCAAGTATATATATATATACTATAGAAAGTAATAGTCTATTAGATTATTTAATACTTACGCTATTAATTTAACACGTTTAAGTATTATAGCTAGGCTATATATAGCGCTTACAGCTCTATTATAACTAGCTACTCTCTTATAGCTAAATACTCTAATTATAAGTTTTCTTATTAATCTACCCCTTAATATTATTTTAATTAATTATATTCTTACCTACAGCTTTTATTAGAATCCCCTATTTCTATAATTACTTTCTTTTCTATTGTTTTTACTTTATTACTACTTTATTCGCTTACTTAAAACTTTTAATTTAATTAGCTATTAGCGCGATTAAATACGTTATTATTATAGCACCCTTTTAAAGCTAATTAAAGGCTATAATAATTAACGTATTCTACTATTAAAGCAGCTAAACCATTAAAGCGGCCACTTTTTCTTAGCGTTACAAATATTATATATAAACTATAATAAATCTATAATATAACCTTCTATTAATTTAATAAGAAGGTAGAATTGACCTTATCTTATAAGCGTATATATTAGGCTAGTTTAAGAGCGTATAATGCGCTACTATAGCTTTTAATATATAACATTAACAACTTTCTACTCAACTTTATAGAATCGCGTTTTACCCTTATATACAACTAAATTGCTAGAAGCTTATAGTAACCGAAGAATAAACAATTATATAATATATTCTTAACCTTAATTTATAAGGATTTATACTCTAACTATATAAGGTAGTAGATATAGTAGATAAACTATTAGGCGTATATAGTAGAATATCTATAGAAAAGAATTAGCCTAAACGATTTATAGCGCGTATAAATAAGCTTAAAACAGCCTTTAATTAAGTAAAGAATTATTAAAGAATAAAATAAGAGAATTTAGAGATTATTAATATATAGTTTAAGCTTATATAGAATACAATTGTAAAATATAGTATATATAATAATAATATCTACAACTTTAATAAAATAGGCTTTTAGATAGGTATTATAAATACTATAAAGGTTATTATAGGTTTAAAATATTATATAAGGCCTACTCTTATATAGCTAGATGATTATAAGTAGGTTATAGTTATTTAAAATATCTATACTACTGCGTACGCAACTCTACTATTTATTATTTATAAAGGACGCGTCTATATTTCTATAAAGTATAAAGAAGTAGGTATACTATATAATTGGAAAATTTCAGTCTCTAAGAACGGCTGGATAAATAATACGTTTAGTTTTAAGTAGTTAAAGTACTTTAATAAGTATATAAAGATGCGTTAGATAGAATTATATAGGCTACTTATTTTAGACGGCTATAAAAGCTACTTTAACTAGGAATTTAAAGATTACTATTTTATATAAAAAATTCTAATACTTTATATACCTTCTTATTTATTATATATACTTTAGCCTTTTAATAGAGTTTACTTCTTACTATTAAAGCTAAAGTACTTATAGTATATATAAAATTTAGTATACTAATACGTCTACTATATTAATAAAGAAGGCTTTCTTCTAGCCTTTAAGAACGCGTTTTTTAACGTATTTATATATAAGAACTATTAAAAGGCCTTTAAAGTAATAGAAATTATTCCTCTAAACGTATAGGTTATATTAAATTACCTTAATATATAACTATATATCCTACTAGAACTACTTCTATAAGAAGACTTCTAATAGTCTAAAACTCTAAGTAATATATATAAATTTAGGTTATAATTAATACTTATATAAAAGTCCTTTATACAATTACTAAAAGAGGCATAAGAAGGATTCTTACAGCTTATAAAAGGTGCTAAGTTAATGCTATATTAGAATACGCTTCTTTAAGCTTATAACTCTAAGCTTAAAAGGTAATTAGAAGAAGTAACTAAGCGTAAAACGCGTAAAAGAAAGTATATTCAGTATAGTAGTATAGTATTATATAGCGAGGGATCTTTATATATAGCTGCTGAAGTATCTATAAGCTCTTAGCTCTTTAAAAAGACTTATAGTGCTGATACTTAAGAAAGGGCTTAACCAGCTTAACGCTACTATAGTAACTATAGTAAGACTAGATATAACGCTTATACGTACTAAAAGGATAGTAGGGAAAATTCTAAATTAGATGAAAGTATATTATATATAAGATCTCTTATTATTATTAAGTAAATTAACTTTTTATATATAGTATTTATTGTGCTAAGAAAAAGTAGCCGCTTCGATAGTTTGGTCGCTTTAATAGTAGAATACGTTAATATAAGTAATAAATCTTAATATTTCTAAATTCTGCTATAAATTATTATTAATTAAGCCTCTAGTTTATATATATTACTAGATGTTTTAGCTTCTTAGAGAGTAGTCTCTAGTATAGGTAGTATCAGTATATATAGCTTAATATTAAGCTTTAATAGTACCGCCTCTAGATTATATAATACTATTCTAGCGTTTTAAAAGCTTACGCGGATATTAGCTTCTATAATTAATCGATTATAGGCTACTTTAAAGGCTAGAAGGAAGGTAGTCTTATTAATATAGTTAATATAATTGCGTATTAAAGCTAAGATTTCAGTACTATACGCGCGCTTTAATAGCGAGAAGTAGCTTATATTAAGTAGCTATAGTAGGTATAATAAATATAGCGGTATATAGAGATAGATAATTTTCTCCTTTTTATAGATCTCTTAAAACTCAAGTAAAACGTAGCTATTATAGCTGTTAATAACTAGTAATTAATAGGTATCTATCGTACAGCTCTTTATATACTAATTAAAGTATTTAAGCTAGGTAATACTAATCTTATTATTTATCTAGCTATTATTACTAGTTATAATCGCTTAATCGCCTAGTATATTATTACTCTTATATTAATAAGATAGGTAGTAGACGCTCTTAAAAATAATAAGTAGTAGGATTGTCTAGCTAATTATATTAATTGCTAAGATTATTATAGTCTATTTATAATTACGTGGCTGGATAGCCTTTATATAATAATTCTCTAACCCTATAATAACTAGCTAAGCTAATATATAGCCTATAATAAAGTCTATCTCGTCGAAATTATAGGTATTCTTATCTTAAATTCTATACTTCCCTTTTATACCTTATAGAAGCTGGAACTACGCGTCTATAATTATTAGATTTTCGTATAGAGCTTACTACTAATTATAAGAATAGTTTAATTAAGTTTTAAAGCGTTTAGTATACTATATAAAGTTTTAAGGCTAGTAGATACTAACTTAGCTAGTACTATACTTAGCTAATAGTCTATTTACTATAGCTTATACGCTGTTAATTATAGGTAGGAATCCTCGTAAATTCTAATTAAGGATATAGCTAATAAGTACCTCCTCTTTAGTCTTTATAAGTTTCTTTAAATTTAGCTTATAATTATATTATATAGCTATTCTAGCGTATTAAAAATAGAGAGTACTTTAAGAGTAGCGAAAAGTTGTTATAGTACTATTCTCGGTTAAAACTTAACCTCGATTAATAGCTAAGATTATAAGAATAATATATAATTCTTTATAGGTTAATTATACGTTACTATATTAAGCTATTATACGTTAATCTAGGTAGGCTATTAAAAGTTTAGTAAGGTAATAGCTTACTTATACTAATAGCTCGCTTATAAACTATATTATATAATATATACTTTAGCTCCGTATAATATTTACTGTTCGAATACTAGCAGTTTTTCTTTTTATAGGCCTACTCTATCTATCTATATATTTATATACGTAGGCCTCTATATTATATATACCCTTATAGTACGTATATATAATTACCTACTTTTTATCCTTCTCTATCCCTCCTATCCCCTTTACTCTGCTCCTCCTTCTGCTCCTCCTTCTGCTCCTCCTTCTACTCCTCCTTCTACTCCTCCTTCTACTCCTCCTTCTACTTCTCTTTCTACTCCCCTATATACGCGTACGTATAGCATCTTATATAATATCTAGTCTATCTACTAATATTTTAACCTAGATTATAAGCGTATTATATAAAATAAGAGTTTCTAGAACCTTATTTAACATCTTCTTTATATAGGCGTCTATAGGGTTATCTTTACTATTAATATATCTAATTTCTATAATCTCTCTTTTCTTATATAATTCTCGGATTAATATAATATTAATTATTAGTCTTTTCTTATTAGTTATACTAAGTTTAATAAGATAGTTGTATAGAGATTTTAAATCTATATAAATACTAATAGGAATTTATAGTAGCTATAAAGTTCGTATAATCTATTATAGTATTATACTAAGAATAATTGTACTATCGAATCCTCCTACTATTTTATATAGTTTACTTACTAGTACAAAGCGAGTAATATATTTATATTTTATAGAATTCTAGTATATAATATTACTCTAAATTTTAAAATCGTTTCTAGATCCTATATAATACTCTATACCTAATATAATAAGATACCTAAATTATAAACTTAAATCTTTATTATTTATAAATAAACTATCTATAAAGATAAATAGCTTTATATAATCTAACTATAGTAGTATATATTTTAACCTCTAGTCTAGGTTATTAATCTACTATTAGATCTGTATATTAAACGCTTTAATATTATTATATAAAAGTTCTATTATTTATATAGTTATTAATTAATTAAATATAGCTTTTAGTTAATAATATAATATAATATATACTCCTCGCGTATATTATTTAATATATCTCTAAACTATATCTTTATTATTTAAATTAATTATATATAGGTTATTAGCCTACTCTTTCTAGATTAGGATAATATTATCTTATATATAGGTTATTAGCCTACTCTTTCTAGATTAGGATAATATTATCTTATATAAGGCGTATCTTCCTTCTATTAAAATCTAGAAGTTATTTATATAAAAGAACTATTTTTGGTTTTACGTAGAATATAGCTTTATAAAGTTCTTCTTCTTCTCTTTATACGAATTCTAGAATAACTATACTAAGAGTATTACCTATCTACAATCTAGTAATACTAAATACTATAGTATCTTCGTTTATAATTAGTAGATATAATATAATAGCCTCTATTTAGCTAGTTATAGGATAGGGTGATAACTAAGAGCGATTATATACTGCGAGAGGATTATTCTTATAGGTTTATAATAGAAGTGTATAAGTAGAGTATACGAAGGATATTTAAGTTAACTATAAAGAGCTATAAAGGTTAGAGTTATAAGGTTATTAAATACAATTTAGTCTTTCTACTATTCCTCTTATTTAGCTACTTAGTTAATTAAGTAACTAAGCGTGTTATATATTCTATATTAGTATTATTCTATTAGTTATATAGAGTCTTAAATCTCTATTAGGTCTAGTATAGGGATCTTAAAAAGGGTATCTATAATATTACCTCTCCTCTCTAAGCTCTCGGCCTAAGAGTTATCCCGTTCTACTCTAGTATATAGTAGAGTTAGTATACTATCTTCGTTGCTACTATATATATCTCTAATACCTCCTCTTTACTATTCTACCCTAGGTAGATACTTTTATGCTAATTATATAGACTGCTTAGGCGAGATTATTATACCTTATTCCCGGTACTCTTATAAGAGGCTAACTTATAAGGTAGATAAGAAGAAGACGCTTAAGAAGCTATATTACTTAGAATATCTTTATACCAGTATATATTTATTATATAATACTAACTATAATACTTAGGTTATATATATATTATAATCTTATACTATTAGTTCGTTCCTAATTCTCTCTAGTAGTAAAGTAGGATGCTAAAGTTGTAAAATTAGAGGAGGAGATTCGCCTAGTTTAAGAAGAGTTAGAATAGCTTCTTAATAAGGTAGTAGTAACTTATATAAAGATCTAGTATCTTTGTAAGATTTGTAAATAAGTAAAGTATAGGTAGATAGAGGGTTATAAACGTATGTAGGAGCAGTTTAAGAAAGAGGAAGAGGTAGATTATAAGGCGGACCTTCTTCTTAAAGCGGAGTTGCCTCCTATAATATAGCTAATATTATTTAATCTTACTACTCTATCTCTAGATTTTCTTTATAAGTTTAGTTTTTATAATATACTTATAATACTATAGGGCTAAAGTTTTCTTCTAGTTTTTAAGTATTATTCTATAAGTTCCTATACTCGTTTATTCCTAACTATTTAATTAGATAATACTACTTACTATTTTATATCTTATATCTCGTTATTTTCTTAATCTTCTATTCCCAGTCTTCTCTATATACGTCTATATTATATACTACTAGTTTAGTATTCTAAAGTATCTTTTCTATATATATAATATAGAAGGTTAAATAGATTTTAATATCGTAGGTAATTTAAGTTAATAATTTATAGGTAATATTTGTTCCTTAATCTTATATAGTCTAATTTTAATATATTCTAGTTTACTATATACTTATTTACTTCGAATATTTTATTATAGTAGCTAAACTTTTTTTCTCTTTTTAAAGTAAGGTAGTTATTTATATTTCTTATTATAATATTTTTTATAGTATATTATAGGAATTAAAAGTCTTTCTTTAGTAAGTCTTATATTTACTAAATAATATCGATTTATTCCTATATTTATAGTACCTATAATACTATTTTAATTGGGGTATTATAGGTTTTTAGTTCGTATCTATAGTTTACTATAATTAATAACACTCTAGTTATACTATATATAGTACTATTATATACGAGTTATACTATTAGTAGTAGTATTATCTAATTATTTTATCTATAGTTAAAGTAGTATTATAGGTACTACTCTACTATTTAGTTTATTTATTCTATCTATCTATCTATTTACAGGTAAAATACTATAGATATTTTATACTTAATTTCTAGTAAGTTTATAATTATTTACTAAAACTTTAAAGTAAACTTAATATCTTAATATATAATTATTTTTTATAGTACCCTATATTATATAATAATCTATTTTAAAAAGATGTTTGTAACTTATTCTACTAATAATACTTTACTATAGAGGATAAAGTAGATGTATTTTATAAGTCTATCTACAATTATTATAATAGAGTTATATATCTCTCTTTTAGAGTAGTTTTTTAACTTTAGTAGCTTAATAATAAAATCTATAGTAAATTCTATCTATAGTTTAGTTAGTATTTCTAAGTTTTATAATAGTCTATAAGATATATATCTATTAGGTTTATTCTATTAGTAATCTATATATTCTTATAATATATTCTTTACCTATTTTCTTACTTTAGAAAAGTAGAATTCCCTAAGGATTTATTCTAGTATTTTCTCGGTTTCTTAATATCTGTAGGTAGAAGCTTTATAGAATTATCTAATAAATTCTTTTCTAACTTTAGCTAGTATATAGACTTAATTATAGATGTATAGTAGTTTATCTACCTATTCTAGCTCTTATTCTTAAAGTTCTTCGGGTATTCTATTTATCGCTAATCTAATTAAGGTTATCTAGCTTACTTCTTCTATAATAGTCGTTACTACAAGTTGTAGGTAGTTATATACTATACTCCTGTCTTATTACTTTTTTAGTAGTATAGCTATAGTTCCTTTTTCTTACTCATATTCTAGTAGTCTACTTAATATATCTACTCTTCGGTTTTATTTTCTACTAATATAGATAATTTTAAAGTTAAACGTAGCTAGTTCTTATAACTATCTAACTTATCTAAAGGTAAGGGTTTTAATAGTAAGAAAGGTAGTAGGGTTCTTATAATTATAATAGACTGAGAAGGTCTAAGGATATAATAGAATCAGATATAATAAGAATCTATTATTGTTAAAGTTAGAGAAAGAGAAGAGAAGGTATACGGTAGTAAGATACGTGTTATTTACTTACTTTAGTCCAGGCAGGTGCAGGGTCGTATAAGGGCAACTGCTATTATAGTATCGCAGGAACGGGACTAAGCTATAAACCGGGACTTTTGTAATATTCCCCTTCTCCTCCTCTTCTTTCTCTAATGCTAAGTTGTACGGATAAATAGTTCTTTAGCAAAGTTCCGCCCTGTATCCCGTTCAAATTCTTCTAGAGCGATTGTATCTTTATAGTCGCCCTAGTCGTTCTATAAGAGTATAGTATAACTAGTCTACTTATAAAAGAACTACCGTTTTAAGCCGCCTCCCCTCTTATTAATCACTTGTACGTCTTGGATTTTCTTAAGCTCTTATTTATCTTCGTTTCCAACGCTAATTAGTACTAGTTAATAGTCGTCCTATATTTAACTTAGTAATAGGTCTTAAGTAATAGGGCGAAGTAGCGTTATATAGAAGATATTATAAATTCCTAATAGGGTATCTAATTAGTATATATTTTGTCTAACAGTTTTATTAACTATATATTATTAATAGAGCTTATAGAGCTTCTTTTTTCTTATAGGGTCCATCTTAATATTACGTATATTAAGCTAAACTTTATCCCCTAATTAGTATTATAGTACAGGATCCCTTATATAATTGTAAATTTCTTACTACTACTATTATATATAAGCTATTATTATTTGTATAAATTCGACGCAGTCTTTTAGTTTACTAATAATCTATTTTACTGCGTAAATAGAGTCTCTAGGCTACTCTATTAGCAGCTCCTCTTCTAGTTATATAAACTCTCCTAAGTTCGGGTAATAGCTATAAGTAAGAAAGAATAGGCTAACTTCTGTAGAGGAAGCGTCTCTAGTACTAATAGTAATTTAAGCTAGTAGTAGCTATAAATCCTAATTATCCTAGTAGTAGTTATAATAGTAGTAGAGAAGCTTTTTAAATAGCTGGTTTATATGCTCTATACTTCCGTCGGTTTCTAGATAGTATACTATTAATAGCTTTTATTTAATCTTAAGAATTTAGTAGATACGTGTCTATACGCCTTATATAAACTACTTTCTTCTATTAGAGACTATTACTTATAGGAGCCTGTAATATACTATAAAATACTCAATAAACTCATTAACTAATATTTAGCTCTTAAAGTCTAGGACAGCGATAAAGAGTACTTCTTTACTTAAATAGTCTATAATAATAAGAATATACTTATTACTATATACGGTTCTTAGTAAGTTAATAATATAGTCTATTAAAATTTCTAACTATACTCTTTTAAGGATTAGAAGAGGATATAGTAGGCCTTTTTTTCTAGAATACTAAACTATATTCCTACTATAGGAGTAGTAATTTTGTATAAAGCGTTTAATATCCGCTACTATTCTAGACTAAAAGTAGTGCTATAATATTAACCCGATTATAATATTCTTACTAGAGTAGCTAGCTAAGTAAGAGTTATAAGTCTTTTAGATTAGCTTTATACGAAGTAGCTCGCTTTTAGGAACCTAAGCGCGTTCTCTCTATATTAATCTATCTCTTAGGACTAAGAGGTTAGATAGGCTAATCTTAAGGTAACGGAGGGTTTCTAGAAGTATTCTCTCCCCTATTTTAGTAGTGTAGAAAAGTGCGGCGTACGTCTTATCTTTTTCTTAGGCATCTTATTATAAGGTTTCTATTAGTGTTTACTACTCCTCGTACGATATCTTAGTTATAGACTCCCCTTTATCTATAGATTCCTCCCCTAATATAGAGTTTTCCGGGGCAACTACCTCTATCTAATTATTAGGAGTATCTTTAGTATACTAGTTTCTAGTTTATATAGGAGCTGTATAAACTCTATTCTTAAAATTAGACAGTCTAAAGAGTTAGCTAATCCTTTTCTAAATCTATTTATTATTAGCTTCTTTTAGGAGATCCTAATTATAACGCGAGAGAGTATTAGCTAGAATATTAAACTTACCCGGCTTATATTTAAACTGGAAGTTAAACTGGGTAAGAAATACCGCCTACCTTACCTAGCGTTTAGAGAGCCTCTATACCTTAGTAAAGTATTTTAGGTTGTAATAATCTGTACGAACTATAAAGTATATAAGTAGTTTTAAGAACTTCTCCTATTCTTTAAGGTATTATATAACTGTTAGTAATTCTTTATTATAGATTAGGTAGTTATACTCTATAGGAAGTATTTACTTTAATATAAAAGCGATAGGTTGTAGAACTCTTTTATTATTATATTATAGAAATATACCTCTAGTATACTAGCTAAAGGTATTATACTCTAGAATTGTTTCCCTTTTAGGGTTATACTAGACTAACGCTAGTACTTGTATAAAGTATTACTTTAGGTAATTAAAAGCGGTAAGTACCTAATCATCGAGTTAAAACTCTTTCTTCTCTTATTCCCTTTAGGTAAGAGCTGTTAGTAGAATAACTACTTTAGAAAATTCCTTAATAAACTAGCGGTAGAAATTTATAAAGCCTAAAAAGCTCTATATATTATAAACTAATATAGATACTTTTTAGTCCTAGATTACCTTAACTTTCTATAGGTCTATTTAGATACCTTTTTTCGTATTAATAATAAAGCTAAGATATTTTATCGTACGGACCTTAAATTTATACTTATTAATATCGAGTTAGAAGCTAGTATCTATTAGCTTTTAAAGGATTACTTTAATATAACACTAATAGTTTTATAGGGAGCCGTCCGTATATATAAGGATATTATCTAAGTATACCAAGATAAAATCGCCTAAATACTCCTAGATTATACGATTAATATACTATTAGAAGGTACTTAGAGTATTTATAAGGCTAAAGAGTGTAACTAGCTACTTATATAAACTATAGCAGGTTATAAACGCTATCTTCTACTTATCTTCTTCTTTAATTTAGATCTTATTAAATATAGCAATAATATTAAGTTTTATAAACTACTTAGCTTAACTAATTTAATTTAGTATTTCTTAGATTAGAGGTAGAAGGTAGTAGTCTTTCTATATAATAGCGTTTAGGGCGCGGTAGTTAATATAGAAGTAGAGGTTACCCCCTAGTTTTTATACGAACAGGACTAGTACTGTAGTTAAGAAGTTGCTAACCTAAATAAATCCTTTATTAAGGAGCTCTATTAGGGTCTTCTAAAGGATAAGGAGTATCTCCTATAATATTCTATATAAAGGACCTGAGGGGATTCTTAGAGGGCTTCTATCTTTCCCTTCCAGCTTAATTATATAGTCTACTTCTAGTCTTAAAGGTAGTAGTTTATCAGCTTCCTATTAATTAAAGGTATAGAGCTACTATATATATTCCTTAGAAAGTTTCGTATAAGGGTTCGTCTTTAACTTATTTTCTAGAGCCTTCTAAATATTAGCTATACTAACAGTAAAGATATAGAGTAGTTTAGTAAGGGAATTTTACAGGCGTCTCTTATAGCGTTTTACTATAGTAGAGAAAGTATATACTGAGACTTAAGTAATATTAGCTATATATTACTACTTCTAAAGCTCCTAGTTTTATATAATTACCCCTATTCTACGAATATATAGGATTTCTATTTTTAGGTTAATAATTACGTTCTTACTTTACTTTTATAAGCGTCCTAAGATTATATTATAATCTCCTTCTATCCTTAAGACTACGTAAGTAAATACCTAACCTAGACCTATCTAACTTCTATCTATATCTAGTAAGTTAATAATAGCTACCTCCTTAATAATTCTAGCCGAGAAGTTACTAAATAATAAGGCTGTTAATAGTATTAGGAGGTAGAGGTATTCTAGTCCAGCCTTTTATACAATCCTTTTCTCGACTATTATATATAAGTTATAATTATCGTCTATTAAGGTAAGAAGGCTAAAAGTATTATTAAGTAGTATAGGGGCTATAAATAGAGCGCTTATTATCTGAAATTAATTAAATTTATCTAGTACTTACTTATTCGCCTACTCTTTTTATAGCTTTAAGCGCCGACTTCTGTTTAGAGTAATACTTTTTCTATCCTATCAGCTTAGGCTATATCTCTATATTCTTTATTATACTAAATAAGCTCTAGTAGTATTATATAAGCCTAATTAAATTATATACTACTCCTAGGCGGAGTATATTAGTAGTTTTAAGTAAAGTAACCTTTATTTCTATAAGTAAAATAGGTATTCTATTATTTTTAAGCCTTCAGCTCTTTCTTAGTAATATTTCTTATCTTTTCTAGTAGCTAAGGCCTTATATCTAGGCGCTATATAAGTCCGCGATTAGCTGTTAGTATCTAGTCTATAGTATTATTAATAGTAGCTAATAGTTGTAGTTGCGGGAGTAGCGTAAGTAGTTATCCCTAGCTGTCCCTCATCTAACTAGTCTTCCCCCTATTAAAGGACTATATAAAAGTGCTATTAAGTTTAGCTACTTTAAGACGGTTATTAAGAATATAAAGTTTCTATATAAAGGTTATATACGACGTAAAGTCTTCTTTACTAATACTGCTAATTGTTAATTAGCGGAGTTTAGGATAAATCTTCTCTTCTAGACCTTATATCTTAACTTAGTCTAGGTAAAAGTCGTACGATACTTCTATAGAGAGATAATTATACTCGACTAGGAACTTAATAAAGGTTTTATTACCTTATTTTAGGTTTTTAAACTTAATCCTAGCTCGTTTCTAATAGTAGGGGTTATTATATTATATATCTATAATTGTCTAGAATTTGTTATAGGTAAGAGTACTTATAGTAATATATTTTTTATATAATTAAAGGTATATTCTAGTATTACTCTTATAAAATAAAGTTATATAGGCTGCTACTATCGTATCTATTAAGCCTATAGATAAACTATTAATACGGATCTTAATCTTTATACTACTTTTCTAAATAGAGTACGCTTTATAGTCTCTTTAGAACTTGTCTAGTTTATTAAGTATAGCTTTCGTACGAATAGGCTTAGTAGTTATTAATAGTATAGTTGGCGAAACGCTTCCCTTAGGGGCTAAATACTTATTTAGTTACTCCTTAAGCTTCTAATAAAGGCTTATTCTTTTAAATTACTATTACTACTTTTCTTTCTCTAAGCATTCCAGCCTAGCTGCTATTTTAGCAAACTGTCTCTATATAGTTACTATATTAAATCCTTATTCTACTAGTCTATTTTAGTCTATAACTTCGTATAGTAGTAGATCTACTTAGTAGTTAAGATAGAATCTGGTGTAGTATAAGCTTTAATAAATTGAGAAGGTTTAAGAATATAATAGAATTAGATACAATAAGAATCTATTATTATTAAAGCTAGAGAAAGAGAAGAGAAGGTATATAGTAGTAAGATACGTATTATTTACTTACTTTAGTTCAGGCAGGTATAGGGTTGTATAAGAGCAACTGCTATTATAGTATCGTAAGAATAGGACTAAGTTATAGGCTGGGACTTTTACATAGACTTTAGTTTACTATTTTACTTCTTATAGGTATACACGCTATTCTTTAAAGTATATTATAATAGCTAGAAGTTCTTAGTTATATATATTATAGTTTATCTCTACTAGTATAAGTTTTTATAAATAGTATACTACTAGATATTATTTTCTATTATAAATTTATATAAGAATTCTAGCTATTCTTATTCCTAATATATTAGTTTCTATAAAAGCTTTCTTTTCTAGGTCATAGAGTTTTAATACTAGTTCTTATTAGAATTATTTCTTAACTTCTTAAAAAGCCTTTTTCTACTCGTTTCTCTATATAAAAGTAACATCTTTCTTAGATAGTTAAGTTAAGGGTTTAGTTATATTACTCTAATTATTTATAAAGGTTCGATAGAAATTATAAAATCTTATAAAGGATTGGATATTTTTAACCGACTTTAAGGTTAGCTAGTCTCTAATTACTACTAATTTGTTTAGGTCTATTTATAGTTATCTTTAAAGTATAATTTTGCTACTTATAATATATATAGTACTTATTTAACATATTTCTTATATTCTTACTTTATTTTTAAGTATATAAGAACATTATCTAAATATACTATATAAAATCATCTAAGGTATAGTTATAGTACCTTATTAATTCGCTTTTAAAAGGTGGCTAGTATATTAGTAAGTTTAAACGGTATAACTAGGTATTTAAAAAGTCTCTTTTTTATCTAGAATACTATTTTCTATTTATCTCCTTCTTTAATATAGATCTAATAGTATATATTCTAAATGTCTAATTTTATAAAGATAATAGCTTCTCTTAGTTAGTTTCTTAAGTTACGGATAAGTAGTAAGAAGTATTAGTCTTTAATAGTAATATTATTAAGGGTATGATAGTTAATATATATTTATAAATCTATTATTTTTTTTCTTATCTATAAAGAGTATAAGATATACTACTAGTAAGTTTAATTCTCGAATCGTTTCTTTTTTTAAGTACTTATCTATAAATTATTCTAGAGCCTCTACTTCTCTTAGTATTAGACTGTATATTAGTCTATATCTAGGTTCTTTTCCTAGTTATAACTTAATTTTATAGTTATATTCTCTATATTTAGGTAAATATTATAGTAGTTCTTAAAATTGTTCTATTAAGTATTAGTACTCTTTAAGTATACTATATAATACATTTCCTATTAAGAATAATTCTTTTACTACTTCCTTTACTATTATAGCGAGTTGTTCCTTAACTAGCTAGCTAGAGTTTTTAAGGATAATTTGTCCGGTTTACTAGTTTATCTAAAAGTTTTCCTTTCTTAGCTATAGAATTTCTAGAATAATATTATAGTCGGTAATTTCTATAATTTAGAATATATATTCTTATTAGGTTGTTTCTAGAATTTTAAATTCTCCTAGTTCTATAGTATATATAACTTTCTTCTAGAAGTTTTTTTCTTCTATAGTTTAGATTATATAAGGTCGTTCTAGATGTATTATAAGTATTCCTTTTCTAGTAATATAGTTACTAGCTATAAAATTCTTTATTACTCTACTATTAATAAATATATACGCCTTATAGCTATAATATTATTCTAGTATTATAAGATAGTATTCTCCTATAGTTCTATATAGTTAAGTTACTTTAGGCTAGTAGACTATTACTTTTTTTATAGATATATATTTTAGGTATTTCTATTCTAGGTATTTATACTATAGTCTTCCTCTAATATATACTTTAGATAGTAGAGGTTTAGGTTCAAGTATTATATAGTTTTAAGTTTATTTAGTAACTCTCTATTCTATTATAGCTTCTTACTTTTTAGGATTCCTAAGTATTTCGTCTTTATTTAATCACCTTAGCTATATACTTATATCTTCTTTTCTTTTTTAGTAGGTTTTATATTATCGTTTAATATATAATATCTATACTATCTTAAAATATACTAGATAGTATTAGTTTATATAAGAGTCGTTATCTTCTCTAATCTAGTAGTCCTATTCTTACTTATTATAAAGGTTCCGGCCTATAGTTCGGTCCCGTTCCTGCGATACTATAATAGCAGTTGCCTTTATACGACCCTGCACCTGCCTGGACTAAAGTAAGCGAATAATACGTATCTTACTACTATATACCTTCTCTTCTCTTTCTCTAGCTTTAATAATAATGGATTCTTATTATATCTAATCCTATTATATCCTCAGACCTTCTTAATTTGTTAAAGTTTATACTATACCAGATTCTATCTTAATTACTAAATAGACCTACTACCGTATAAAGTTATAAACTAAAATAGACTAGTAGAATAAGAATTTAATATAGCGACTGTATAGAGATAGTTTGCTAAAATAGCAGCTAGGCTGGAATACCTAGAGAAAGAAAAGTAGTAATAGCAACTTAAAAGAATAAGCCTTTATTAGAAACTCGAGGAGTAACTAAATAAGTATTTAACCCTTAAGGGGAGCGTCTCGCCGACTATACTATTAATAACTACTAAGCCTATTTATATAAAGGCTATACTTAATAAACTAGATAAGTTCTAAGGAAACTATAAAGCGTACCCTATTTGGAAAAGTAGTATAAAGATTAAGATCCGTATTAACGGTTTATCTATAAGCTTAATAGATATAATAGTAGTAGCCTATATAATATCGTTTTATAAGAGTAATACTAGAATATATCTTTAGTTATATAAAAAACGTATTACTATAAGTACTCTTACCTATAATAAATTCTAGATAATTATAGATATATAATATAATAACCCCTACTATTAGAAATAAGCTAGGATCGAGTTTAAAAACCTAAGATAAGGTAATAAGATCTTTATTAAGTTCTTAGTTAAGTATAATCGTTTCTTTATAGAAGTGTTATATAACTTTTACCTAGACTAAGTTAAGATATAAGATTTAGAAGAGAAGATTTATCCTAAGCTCCGCTAATTAACAATTAGTAGTATTAGTAAGAAAGACCTTACGTCGTACGTAACCTTCGTATAGAAACTTTACATTCTTAATAACTATCTTAAAGTAGCTAAACTCGATAGTACTTTTATATAGTCCTTTAGTAGGGGAAAGACTAGTTAGATAAGAGATAGCTAGGGATAGCTACTTATACTACTCCCGCAACTACAACTATTAGCTACTATTAATAATACTATAGACTAGATACTAATAGCTAATTACAGACTCGTATAGCGTCTAGATATAAGGCCTTAGCTACTAGAGAAGATAAGAAATATTATTAAGAAAAAGCTGAAGGCTTAGAAATAATAGAATATCTATTTTACCTATAGAAATAGGGGTTACTTTATTTAAAGCTGCTACTATACTCTATCTAAAAGTAGTATATAGTTTAATTAGGTTTATATAATACTACTAGAGCCTATTTAGTATAATAAAGAATGTAGAGATATAGCCTAAGCTAATAGGATAGGAAAAGTATTATTCTAAATAGAAGTCGGTACTTAAAGTTATAAAAAGGATAGGTAAATAAGTAAGTACTAGATAAATTTAATTAATTTTAGATAACTAGTACTCTATTTATAGCCCCTATACTACTTAATAATATCTTTAACCTTCTTACTTTAATAGATAATAGCTATAACTTATATATAATAGTTAAGAAAAGGATTATATAAAAGGCTGGACTAGAATACTTTCGCCTTCTAATACTATTAACGGCCTTATTATTTAGCAACTTCTTAGCTAGAATTATTAAGAAGGTAGCTATTATTAACTTACTAGATATAGGTAGGAGTTAAGTAGGTTTAGGTTAGGTATTTACTTATATAGTTTTAAGGATAGAAGGAGATTATAGTATAATCTTAGAACGTCTATAGAAGTAAAGTAAGAATATAATTATTAACCTAAAAATGGAAATTCTATATATTTATAGAATAAGAGTAATTATATAAAACTAGAAGCTTTAGAAGTAGTAATATATAGCTAATATTACTTAAGTCTTAGTATATACTTTCTCTACTATAGTAAAATATTATAGGAGATACTTATAAAATTCTCTTACTAAGCTACCCTATATCTTTACTATTAGTATAGCCGATATTTAGAAGGCTTTAGAAAATAAGTCGAAGACGGACCCTTATATAAAACTCTCTAAAGAATATATATAGTAGTTCTATACCTTTAATTAATAGAAAGCTAATAAGCTACTACTTTTAAGACTAGAAGTAGACTATATAATTAAGCTGGAAGGGAAAGATAGAAGCCCTCTAAGGATCCCCTTAGGTCCTTTATATAGAATATTATAGGAGATACTTCTTGTCCTTTAAAAGACCCTAATAGAGATTCTTAATAAAAGATTTATTTAGGTTAGCAACTTTCTAATTATAGTACTAGTCCTGTTTATATAAAAACTAGGAGGTAGCTTCTATTTCTATATTAACTACTACGCCCTAAACACTATTATATAGAAAGACTACTACCCTTTACCTCTAATCCGAGAAACGTTAAATTAAATTAATTAAGCTAAGTAGTTTATAAAACTTAATATTATTACTATATTTAATAAGATCTAAATTAAAGAAGGAGACGAGTAGAAAATAGCGTTTATAACCTACTATAGTTTATATAAGTAGTTAGTTATACTCTTTAGCTTTATAAATACTCTAAATACCTTTTAATAGTATATTAATTATACGATTTAGGAGTATTTAAGCGACTTTATTTTGGTATATTTAGATAATATCCTTATATATATAGACAGCTCTCTATAAGTCTATTAGTACTATATTAAAGTAATCCTTTAAAAGCTGATAAATACTAGCCTCTAATTTAATATTAATAAGTATAAATTTAAGATCTATATAATAAAATATCTTAGCTTTATTATTAATGCGGAAAAAGGTATCTAAATAAACTTATAGAAAGTTAAGATAATCTAGAACTAGAAAGCGCCTATATTAGTTTATAGTATACGGAGCTTTTTAAGCTTTATAAACTTCTACTACTAGTTTATTAAGGAATTTTCTGAAGTAGTTACTCTATTAATAGCTTTTACCCGAAGAAAATAAGAGGAGAAATAGTTTTAACTAAGAAGGTCTAAGGATATAATAGGATTAGATATAATAAGAATCTATTATTATTAAAGCTAGAGAAAGAGAAGAGAAGATATATAGTAGTAAGATACGTATTATTTACTTACTTTAGTTTAGGCAGGTATAGAGTTGTATAAGAGTAACTGCTATTATAGCATCGCAGGAATAGGACCGAGCTATAGGCCAGGACCTTTATAATATTCCCCTCCTCCTCCTTCTCTTCCTCTAATACTAAGTCGTACGGACAAGTAGTTCTTTAGTAAAGTTCCGCCCCGTATCTTATTCGAATTCTCCTAGAGTGATTGTATTTTTATAGTCGCTCTAGTCGTTCTATAAGAGTATAGTATAACTAGTCTACTTATAAAGGAACTGCTATTTTAGGCCGCCTCCCCTCTTACTAATTACTCGTACGTCTTGGATTTTCTTAAGCTTCTATTTATCTTCGTTTCTAATGCTGATTAGCGCTAGTTAATAGTTATCCTATATTTAACTTGGTAATAGGTTTTAAATAATAGAGCGAAGTAGCGTTATATAGAAGATATTATAAATTTCTAATAGGGTATTTAGTTGGTATATATTTTATCTAACAGTCTTATTAACTATATATTATTAATAGAGCTTATAAAGCTTCTTTTTCCTTATAGAGTCTATCTTAATATTACGCATGTTAAGCTAAACTTTATCTTCTAATTAGTATTATAGTATAGGATCTCTTATATAATTGTAAATTTCTTACTACTACTATTATATATAGGCTATTATTACTTGCGCAAATTCGACGCAGTCTTTTAATTTACTAATAATCTATTTTACTACGTAAATAGAATCTCTAGACTACTCTATTAGTAGTTCCTCTTCTAGTTATATAGACTCTCCTAAGTTTGGGTAATAGCTATAAGTAAAAAAGAATAGGCTAATTTCTATAGAGGAAGCGTCTCTAGTACTAATAGTAATCTAAGCTAGTAGTAGCTATAAATTCTAGTTATCCTAGTAGTAGTTATAATAGTAGTAGAGAAGTTCTTTAAATAGCTAGTTTATACGCTTTATACTTCCGTCGGTCTCTAGATAGTATACTATTAATAGCCTTTACTTAATCTTAAGAATTTAGTAGACGCGTGCCTATATACCTTATATAAACTACTCTTCTCTATTAGAGACTATTACTTATAGGAGTCTATAATATACTATAAAATACTCGATAAACTTATTAACTAATATTTAGCTCTTAAGGTCTAGGACAGCGATAAAAAGTACTCCTTTACTTAAACGGTCCGTAATAATAAGAATATACTTATTACTATATATAGTTCTTAGTAAGTTAATAATATAGTCTATTAAAATTTCTAACTATACTCTTTTAGGAACTAGAAGAAGATATAGTAGGCCTTTTTTTCTAGAACGCTAAACTATATTCCTACTATAGAAGTAGCAATTTTATATAAAACGTTTAATATCCGCTACTATTCTAGGCTAAAAGTAGTACTATAATATTAATCTAATTATAATATTCTTACTAGAGTAGCTAGCTAAGTAAGAGTTATAAGTTTCTTAGATTAGCTTTATATAAAGTAGCTCGCTCTTAGGAACCTAAACGCGTTCTCTCTATATTAATCTATCTTCTAGGACTAAGAGGTTAGATAAGCTAATCTTAAAGTAATAGAGGGTTTCTAGAAGTATTCTTTCCCCTACTTTAATAGTATAGAGAAGTACGGTATACGTCTTATCTTTTTCTTAGGTATCTTACTATAAGGTCTTTATTAGTATTTACTACTTCTCGTATAATATTTTAGTTATAGACTCCCCTTTATCTATAGATTTCTCCCCTAATATAAAGTCTTCCGGGGCAACTACCTCCGCTTAATTATTAGGAGTATCTTTAATATACTAGTTTCTAGTTTATATAGAAGCTATATAAACTCTATCTTTAAAATCGGACGGTCTAAAGAGTTAGCTAATCCTTTTCTAGATCTACTTATTATTAGCTTCTTTTAGGAGATCCTAATTGCGATATAAGAGAGTATTAGCTAGGATATTAAGCTTGCCTAGCTTATATTTAAACTAGAAGTTAAACTGGGTAAAAAATATTACCTACCTTATCTAGTACTTAAAGAGCTTCTATACTTTAGTAAAGTATTTTAGGTTATAGTAATCTATATAAACTATAAAATATATAAGTAGTTTTAAGAACTTCTTCTATTCTTTAAAGTATTAAATAATTACTAGTAATTCCTTATTATAGATTAGGTAGTTATACTCTATAAGAAGTATTTATTTTAATATAAAAGCGATAGGTTGTAGAACTCTTTTATTATTATATTATAAAAATATACCTCTAATATACTAGCTAGAGATATTATACTTTAGAATTGTTTCCCTTTTAGGGTTATATTAGACTAACGCTAGCATTTATATAAAGTATTACTTTAGGTAATTAAAAGTAGTAAGTACCTGATTATTAAGTTAAAACTATTTCTTCTCTTATTCCCTTTAGGTAAGAGCTATTAGTAGAGTAACTACTTTAGAAAATTCCTTAATAAACTGGCGGTAGAGATTTATAAAGCCTAAAAAGCTCTATATACTATAAACTAATATAGGCGCTTTTTAGTCCTAGATTATCTTAACTTTCTATAGATCTATTTAGATACCTTTTTCCGCATTAATAATAAAGCTAAGATATTTTATTATATAGACCTTAAATTCGCACTTATTAATATCGAGTTAGAAGCTAACATCTATTAGCTTTTAAAGGATTACTTTAACGTAGCGCTAATAGTTTTATAAGGAGCTATCTATATATATAAAGATATTATCTAAGTATATTAAGATAAAGTTGTCTAAATACTCCTAGATCGTATAATTAATATACTATTAGAAGGTACTTAGAGTATTTATAAGGCTAAAGAGTATAATTAGCTACTTATATAAACTATAGTAGGTTGTAAATGCTGTTTTCTACTTATCTCCTTCTTTAATTCAGATCTTATTAAATACAGTAATAATATTAAGTTTTATAAACTACTTAGCTCAACTAATTTAATTTAGTATTTCTTAAATTAGAGGTAGAGGGTAGTAGTCTTTCTATATAATAGCGTTTAGGGCGTAGTAGTTAATATAAAAATAGAGGCTACCCCCTAGTTTTCGTATAAATAGGACTGGTGCTATAATTGGGGAGTTGCTAACCCAAATAAATCCTTTATTAAGGAACTCTATTAAGGTTTTCTAAAGGATAAGAAGCATCTTCTATAATATTCTATATAAAGAACTTAAGGGGATCCTTAAAGGGCTTCTATCTTTCTCTTCTAACTCGATTATATAGTCTACTCCTAATCTTAAAGGTAGTAGCTTATTAGGTTCCTATTAATTAAAGGTATAGAGCTACTATATATATTCTTTAGGGAGTTTTATATAAGGGACTATCTTCGGCTTATTTTCTAGAGCCTTCTAAATATCGGCTATACTAATAGTAAAAATGTGGGGTAGTTTAGTAAGAGAATCTTATAGACGTCTTTTATAGCGTTTTACTATAGTAGAGAAAGTATATACTAAGACTTAGGTAATATTAGCTATATATTACTACTTCTAAAGCTCCTAGTTTTATACAATTATCCCTATTCTATAAATATATAGGATTTCTGTTTTTGGGTTAATAATTACGTCCTTATTTTACCTCTATAAACGTTCTAAGATTATACTATAATCTCCTTCTATCCTTAGGACTATATAAGTAAATACCCGACCTAGACCTACCCGACTCCTACTTATATCTAATAAGTCGATAATAGCTACCTCTTTAATAATTCTAGCTGAGAAGTTGCTAAATAATAAGGCCGTTAATAGCGTTAAGAGGTAGAGGTATTCTAGTCTAGCCTTTTATACAATCCTTTTCTCAACTATTATATATAAGTTACAGCCATCGTCTATTAAAGCGAGAAGGCTAAAGATATTATTAAGTAGTATAGGAGCTATAAATAGAGCGCTCGTTATCTAAAATTAATTAAATTTATCTAGTACTTACTTATTCGCCTACCCTTTTTATAGCTTTAAGCGCTAACTTCTATTTAGAGCGATACTTTTCCCGTTCTATTAGCTTAAGCTATATCTCTATATTCCTTATTATATTAAACAGGCTCTAACAGTATTATATAAGCCTAATTAAACTATATACTACTCCTAAGTAGAGTATAGTAGTAGCTTTAAATAAAGTAACTTTTATTTCTATAGGTAAAATAGATATTCTATTATCTCTAAGCCTTTAACTCTTTCTTAGTAATATTTCTTATCTTCTCTAGTAGCTAAAACCTTATATCTAGGCGCCGTATAAGTTTGCGATTAGTTATTAGTATCTAGTTTATAGTATTATTAATAGTAGCTAATAGTTGTGGTTGCGAGAGTAGTGTAAGTAGCTGTCCCTAGCTGTCCCTTGTCTAACTAGTCTTCCCCCTACTAAAGAACTATATAAAAGCGCTATCGAGTTTAGCTACTTTAAGACGGTTATTAAGAATATAAAGTTTCTATACGAAGGTTATATACGACGTAAGATCTTTCTTACTAATACTGCTAATTGTTAATTAGTAAAGCTTAGGACAAATCTTCCCTTCTAGATCTTATATCTTAACTTGGTCTGGGTAAGAGTCGTATAACGCTTCTATAGAGAGACGATTATACTCGACTAGGAACTTAATAAAGGTCTTATTACCTTATTTTAGGTTTTTAAACTCGATTCTAGCTCGTTTCTAATAGTAGAGGTTATTATATCGTATATCTATAATTGTCTAGAATTTATTATAGGTAAGAGTACTTATAGTAATATATTTTTTATACGACTAAAGGTATATTCTAGTATTATTCTTATAAAATAAAGCTATATAGGCTGCTACTATCGTATCTATTAAGCTTATAAATAAACTGTTAATACGGATCTTAATCTTTATACTACTTTTCCAAATAGGGTACGCTTTATAGTCTTCTTAGAACTCGTCCAGCTTATTAAGTATAGCTTTTATACGAATAAGCTTAGTAGTTATTAATAGTATAGTTAGTAAGACGCTCCCCTTAAGGGCTGAATATTTATTTAGTTACTTCTTAAGCTTCTAATAAAGGCTTGTTCTTTTAAGTTGCTATTACTGCTTTTCTTTCTCTAGGCATTCTAGCCTAGCTGCTATTTCAGCGAACTATCTCTATACAGTTACTATATTAAATCCTTATTCTACCGGTCTATTTTAGTCTATAACTTCGTACGGTAGTAGGTCTATTTAGTAGTTAAGATAGAATCTAGTACAGTATAAGTTTTAATAAATTGAGAAGGTCTAAGGATATAATAGGATTAGATATAATAAGAATCTATTATTATTAAAGCTAGAAAAAGAGAAGAGAAGGTATACGGTAGTAAGATATATATTATTTACTTACTTTAGTCTAGGTAGGTATAGGGTCGTATAAAAGCAACTGCCATTATAGTATCGTAGGAATAGGACCGAGCTATAGGCCAGGACCTTTATATTAACTTAATAATCGGGTATTTACCGCCTTTAATTACCTAAAGTAATACTTTATATAAGTACTAGCGTTAGTCTAGTATAACCCTAAAAGAGAAACGATTCTAGAGTATAATACTTCTAGCTAGTATATTAAAGGTATATTTCTATAATATAATAATAAAGAAGTTCTATAACCTATTACTTTTATATTAAAGTAAATACTTTTTATAGAGTATAACTACCTAATCTATAATAAAGAATTACTAGTAGTTATATAATACTTTAAGGAATAGGAGAAGTCTTTAAAATTACTTATATACTTTATAGTTCGTATAGATTATTATAATCTAAAATACTTTACTAAAATATAGAAGCTCTCTAAATACTAGGTAAAGTAGATAGTATTTCTTACCTAGTTTAACTTCCAGTTTAAATATAAGCCGGGTAAGTTTAATATCCTAGCTAATACTCTCTTATATTATAATTAAGATCTTCTAAAAGGAGCTAACGATAAGTAGATCTAGAGAAGAATTAGCTAACTCTTTAGACCGTCCGATTTTAAAGATAGGGTTTATACAGCTTCTATATAAACTAGAAACTAGTATATTAAAAATACTCCTAATAATTAGGTAGAGGTAGTTACTCTAGAAAACTCTATATTAGGGGAGGAATCTATAAATAAAGGGGAGTCTATAACTAAGATATTATATAAGAAGTAGTAAATACTAATAGAGACCTTATAGTAAGATACTTAAGAAAAAGATAAGATATATACTATACTTCTCTATACTACTAAAATAGGGGAGAAAATACTTCTAGAAACCCTCTATTACTTTAGAATTAGCCTATCTAACCTCTTAGTTTTAAGAGATAGATTAATATAGAGAGAACGCGCTTAGGTTTTTAAGAGTAAGCTACTTTATATAAAGCTAATCTAAGAGACTTATAACTCTTACTTAGCTAGCTATTCTAGTAAGAATATTACGATCGGGTTAATATTATAGTACTACTTTTAGCCTAAAATAGTAGTAGATATTAAACACTTTATATAAAATTACTACTTCTATAATAGAAATATAGTTTAGTATTCTAGAAAAAAAGGCCTGCTATATTCTCTTCTAATCCCTAAGAGGGTATAGTTAGAAATTTTAATAGACTATATTATTAACTTACTAAGAACTATATATAGTAATAAATATATCTTTATTATTACGGACTGTTTAAGTAAAGAAATATTCTTTATTACTATTCTAGATCTTAAGAGCTAAATATTAGCTAATAAGTTTATCGAGTATTTTATAGTATATTATAGGCTTCTATAAGTAATAGTCTCTAATAGAGGAGAGTAGTTTATATAAGGCGTATAGATATATATCTACCGAATTCTTAAGATTAAGTAAAGGCTATTAATAGTATACTATCTAGAAACTAATAGAAGTATAGAGTATATAAACTAGCTATTTAAAAAGCTTCTCTACTACTATTATAACTACTATTAGAATAACTAGGATTTATAGCTACTACTAGCTTAGATTACTATTAGTACTAAGGACGCTTTTTCTATAAAAGTTAGTCTATTCTTTCTTATTTATAGCTATTATCTAAACTTAGGAGAGTCTATATAACTAAAAGAGGAGCTACTAATAGAATAGCCTAGAGACCCTATTTATATAGTAAAATAGATTATTAGTAAACTAAAAAACTACATCAAATTCACATAAGTAATAATAGCCTATATATAATAGTAGTAGTAAGAAATTTACAATTATATAAGGGATTCTATACTATAATACTAATTAGAGGATAAAGTTTAGCTTAACATACGTAATATTAAGATAGACCCTATAAGAAAAAAGAAGCTCTATAAGCTCTATTAATAATATATAGTTAATAAGACTATTAGATAAAATATATACCGACTAGATACTCTATTAGAAATTTATAATATCTTCTATATATCGCTACTTCGCTCTATTACTTAAGACCTATTACTAAGTTAAATATAGAACGACTATTAACTAACGTTAATTAGCGTTAGAAACGAAGATAAATAGAAGTTTAAGAAAATCTAAGACGTACAAGTAATTAGTAAGAGGGGAGGCGGCCTAAAATAGTAGTTCCTTTATAAATAGACTGGTTATACTATACTCTTATAGAATAACTAGAGCGACTATAAAGATACAATCGCTCTAGGAGAATTTAAATAGAATACGGGGCGGAACTTTACTAAAAAACTACTTGTCCGTACAACTTAGTATTAGAAGAAAAGGAGGAGGAGGAGAGGAATATTATAAAAATTCTAGCTTATAGCTTAGTCCTGTTCCTGCGATATTATAATAGTAGTTGCTCTTATACGACCCTGTACCTACCTAGACTAAAGTAAGTAAATAACACGTATCTTACTACCGTATACCTTCTCTTCTCTTTCTCTAGCTTTAATAATAATAGATTCTTATTATATCTAATTCTATTATATTCTTAGACCTTCTTACTTATATTATAATACTTTTAGTACCTAGTTATTTACTGGCACTTTATTTTATAAGAAGGCTACTACTTTTTATATTATATATACAAGCTTATCCTAGTCTATTATATTAAGATATTCTTCTACTACTTTTATTATTTCTATCTATTTTTAGAAATATAAGAAGCAAATTTCTCTAGAGTAGATATTCTACTATTCTTTATAAATACTAATAATATTTTATCCTAGTCTATTCTTATTATAAAATTTTATAGGTAGTTCTTCTCGTAGAGTAGTTCTTCTCGTAGGGTAGTTCTTCTCGTAGGGTAGTTCTTCTTGTAGGGTAGTTCTTCTCGTAGGGTAGTTATAGGAGCTAGAGTTCCCTATTTATACTTGATTATTTCTTATTAGTATATAGAACATATTCTAAATACTAGCTTAAATATTAGTACTCTAGTAGTAGCTTCTTCTATTTATAATAGGGTATTTATTTCTTTATCCTCGTCTAATTCTTTTTAAACTTCTTCTAGCTATCTTTTTATATATTCCTACGTTGCTATAAGTTATATTTTCTTCTAAAGCTAATATTCTATAATTTCTTTAAGTTGTTAATATATTTAACATTTATCTTTATTATAGAAGAACTAATATAGGGTTCTATATTCTATAGTTATAGCTAGTTTTTTCTTACCTACTTCCTGCGGTTTATCTTCTATAGGCCGGTTTTTCTTTTCTTTCTTTTTGCTTTGACATTCTTTTACTATATATTCTAGTTTCTAATAATTATAGTATTTAATATCTTTCTTCTAAGTCTTTCTTTCTTAAGTCGCCTATAACTTAGACTTCTTTTCTCTAGTAGTACTTAGATCTATAGGTCCGCCTATATTAGTAGCTTTTACTAAAAAGTATACTCTTTAGTAGTATACTTATCTTTCCTTATTTTTAAATTAATATAGTTTATTACCAATTCTTTCTACTAGCTAGAAGTATAATACTAGATCTTAAGGTTACTCTATATATATTATTACCCTTCTTATTTCTATTTTTAGTTTTTTATAGAACTTTACTATTATATTATAGTCGTTCTATATAACTTTATTCGAGAGCTGTTAGAAGCTTAATATATATAAGGTAATAGATTCTAACTAAACTAGGTTGTAGAGTCTATCTTCTACTACTTATACTTTATTAATATCTCTAAACGCTAGTTTAAGTTTCTATTAGAAATATACTAGACTTATAAATATTACTTTAGTTTTACTCTACTAGTATTCTTCTATATAGTTCTTAAAATCTATTAGAAAGGACTAGAGCTAGTTAAGAGGTTTACCTATTAGGTATACTCCTATAAATAGTACTTTCTTATTCTTATTCTAGATAATATCTAGATTAATATTAATATAAATTCTTACTACTACTAAGAATCTTTTAAATTTAGACCTAGTTCCGTTAAATTTATTAAATAGTACTAATTTAATTCGTTGCTAGTAATATATTATTAGTAGTACTCTTTTAATATATTTAAGTTTCTAGATAATTCCCGTAAGTCCTATTCCTTATTTACTATTAACTATTTCTTATATTCCTTTAAGACTTTTAAGAAGGCTATTTTAAACCCCCTTTAAGCTTCTTATCTATTTATCTACTAGGACTAGTTAATCCTATTATTATATTAACTTATTTTATATTCTTATAAATATAGTTATCGTACCTACCTCTAAAGAGGTAGTCTTACTAGCTAATCCCGATATTCTGCTTGCGTAAGTTTCCTATATTACTTACTAAAAGTATCTCTTTTCTTATAACTAGAGTAGTTTAACTAGTCTTACTTCTTCTAATCTTATAAGGGTAGTTAAAGTATAATAGCCTCTAATTAGCTAGTTATAGAATAGAGTAATAACTAAGAGCGATTATATATTATAAAGGGATTATTCTTATAGGTTTATAATAGAAGTGTATAAGTAGAGTATATAAAGAATATTTATGTTAACTATAAAGAGCTATAAAGATTAGAGTTGTAAGGTTATTAAAAATAATTTAGTTTTCCTACTATTTCTCTTATTTAGCCGCTTAGTTAACTAAGTAACTAAGTATATTATATATTCTATATTAGTATTATTCTATTAGTTATATAGAGTTCTAAATTTCTATTAGGTCTAGTATAAAGATTTTAAAAAGGGTATCTGTAATATATAAGTTATATAAGAAGATTTTTATCTAGAACTTCTTCTTATAGTAATTATAGTACGTTTTAAATTAGTATAGACTTAATTTAGCTATACTATATAATAGTTATATAACCTTAAAAATTATATTTAGTAGAAAATTATTTTATATATCCTTTAGTAGTCTAGTATATAGTATACGGACAAGTTTATTAATAGATTATATATATGCTTACGTAATATCCTTTAGTTTATAATATATTTCTTATAATATAATATAGAGAGCGTCGTCGATTTTAATCTAATCCTACTTTTATTAATTATACTAGTCCCTTACCCAGTTCTAATCTGTTATTTATATCGAGGTTATCTCCTTGTATATAACTCTGCCAGAGGGGTATCTTTCTCTTTCCCCTTCTAGATTTATCTTCAGGGTCCGGAACTCACCTATATTAGAGAGGGGAGGTTCTAGCCTATAGATTTTAACCCCTTCAGGAGGTACGCTTAGATCTAAATATTCTTATACCCTCAGCTTGCTAGCTGTTAGTTTACGCTGCTCGAGCTAATCTTCCTAATCGCTAGGGGCACTGAGTATCTTCTTCTCAGATATAGCTATAGAGGGGTGTGCAACCGTTACAACACCAGAAATATGCGGGGATATATCGATATAGGAGAACAAAATAGCCTTAAACACGATACAGCGTGTTGATAGGCTTACAAAGTGCAGAATTTACACGTAGTACTGATGGCCGAGTGCCCAGAAATTATTGGTAAACGATAAAGATAAGGATATCGCGATATTGCGATACTAAATAAAATAAAGCGATATTAATCGCAATATATAAATTGAGTTGCAGTTATTTTGGTGCGGTAACCGGGCTCATAACTGTGGCGAGAGGCGAATCTTGTCTTAGGGAGGGAGATGAGGAACTGAACTGGTTGATTGAAGATGGCCAGCGGGCCATATTTATGTACATGAAAAAGGGGTATATCAGCTGATATCCAGCGTGATATCCGGCGTGATATCGACCGTAATATCGTACATCGATATCTGATACAGCTCGGCAGACTAGCCAAAAATCCACATAACATATCTAAACAACCGCGCGACGCCCGTCAGTAGTGGTTCCCGAAAACTATATTTGAATGCAATTCTAGACTTTGGGCCTTCCTATAATTAAGTTCGGACTTATGTCTCGTGAACTCACGATTCATTCTTCGATTCTATATTGCAAATGTCAAAGGCTTTGCCAGCCGGATCATAATTTCAGCTTATGGAACGCAGTGAGTTGCAGTTTAAGGGCCAAGCGGTGCAAAATCCGTGGTTCTTGGGCTGCGGTGAACTTTCAGTTGTAGCAAGCGCAGCTGCAGTAGCTTGAATATACGCAGCGGTATATATCAACAAGCAAATTATACTAGCGTCAGGGTGAAACTGAGACTTAACAACGGTAATTTATTAAGGACGCATTGCCATAAAAGCCACACTCAAAATGGCCTATGGCATGCTTAATCCTTGTGGTGCTCTCTATCCCTGCCAAGTTGCTATTGCGGTATACGCAACGATCAAAAACTTAATGCACACGACGCTGCACGTAAACGAGCCAAGTAGAGTAATTTTGCAACGTGATCGAGATAGTGGCGACGGTCGTATATTGCGGTACTCGTTGCAGAAGATCCAACTCAATACATCCCGAGTGGCGCCTGAATTCGTAGTGCCTAACAACATGGGCCTCTCAGCCAAGGGCCAAACAAGCATACGTATATTCTCTTCTTCGTTTCTTCAGCTAAAGCCCAAACCAAAAAGGGAAAAGATGAATGGGTGCAAACAAAAATTTCTCGGCGGAAGCTTTACCAGGGCAGCACATAGTATCAGCCCTGTATCAAAACTGATGTAGTGTGCAATGTGATCGATCTCGATCGGTGTGGCATTCTTGATTGCCAACATCCTGAGGGAGACGGAACGACCGGAACGGTCGTACCCTCTCCGAATGAGAAGAATATGAGGAGGAGTGGGAGCCCGGTGAGGTTTATAGATTCCCTACGGCCGCTAGTAACGAAGAATCACGTGAATGCACCAGCGATTGCTAGCGCAAAATGGCATTTAGTTGGAAGATTCTAGCGGTGTGAGAAAGTGGCAAGAGGGCGGAACGATAAGGTTGCTAGTTCGGTCACGGGCCGGGAGAGTGGACGGATGTAATGCAATTATCATCTGTGGGAAGAGGCAACTAGTAGCGATGGAAGAAAAAGTAGAGGGGGTAGCTAAGTATAGGGATTCTCCAGCAGAGCTTGGGAGTGAGAAAGAGACGGGCAAAGTGAGCCAAGAGGTCCCTAGTTTTGGTGTCTAGAAAGTGTGATGACTCGAGCATTCGGGTGTAGGATTTCTCATCGGTTCCTGAAGGCGTCAAAGATGTGTTCATGAAGCTCTAATGCTGATATTTGTTATGGGGATTTTGGCTAGTCTGCCGAGCTGTATCAGATATCGACGTACGATATCACGGTCGATATCACGCTGGATATCACGCTGGATATTAGCTGATATACCCCTTTTTCATGTACATAAACACGGCCCGCTGGCCATCTTCAATCAATCAGTTCAGTTCCTCATCTCCCTCCTTGTGACAAGATTCGCCTCTCACCACAATATTTGTTCCAAAAAATCTGAGCGGGGTTTCCCCAAGCTTAGTTAGCTCCTCGCCTCTCGCCTCAGCTCGTGAGTTTGACTGAATGTGGCAGTGCTACAACTGTTATTGTCAATTACTCACGCTGTTGTTGGCGATTATAGCGCTTCCTACTGGGTCACCTTCCCAGACTCCCCATAATGCTACTTCCAGGAGCCGCCTGGTCTCTCGCCGCCGTCGTAATGACTCCCAATGTCGCGCTGCCTGTGGCGTGAGTACACTGTTGGATGGATATGCGCTATCCTCATCGAGTTCGCGCCAGCGCGAGAGATGCTTAATGAAGAGCATGAGAACCGTGAGCGCGATAACAACGAGGACCTGTACTTTTTGGGGTCCGTTGCAGAGCACAACATCATGGCTGTATGCTTGCCTGTACACAGTGCCCAGGATTCCAACAGGTTATTGCCGATTGTAAAGGGAGTTTGACTAGATGATTGGAAATACCGTCCATAATCTGAAAACGCCTACAACTAGAGGATAAGGATTGACGGCGAGGTTGTCGAATATGTCCCAAAATCGGCGATGGCCTCGGGGGAGGCATATTAATTGGCGGAAATTTTATACACTTGATTCCTGGAACAGATGGACAGAAAAATGACTGTAAAGATGAGATTGTAGGGTTCTTTCAATCCATCTGTGAAAGGAGAAGAGAATGGGTGTAGCAAAGTAATTTATTGTCTCGGGAACCAATATAATGTATCAACCAGCTCATAACGAATTGACCAACATCCCATACCTAAGGGCGTGATAGACTACGACTCTGTGCTTAAAACCTTAAAACTTCTAGGGTCGTGGAATGGGCCATTGTTTGGCTGCTTTGAGCGGACGTAAGACGACCTCTCTCATTCGCGGATTTTGCAGCTCAGTTTCGCTGTCTAATATCTGAACGGCTTACCCGCTACGTTTAGGCGTAGGGTAAAAGATGGGGATCACCGGAAGCACATACACATAGGGAGTTGCGCTTAATCCACCAAAGCTTCCGATTCACTCCTATTTGAGTGTCCTAATCGTCAGCTTAGTGGCCAATTTCAACATGAACTTACCTAGAGAATCGAGTCACCATAACGCCGATGTACCCGCCCACCTTGATACAAGCCGTTCGACCCGAGCGTAGTTGCGCAAAATGAAATGGTATTGAGAACTGGAGGAGGATGTGGCATGTCTTCCTGGATGAGCGAATGGAATCACATCTACGCGAAGTATAGATTCGAGACGTTCTTGGTGTTCCGCTGTCCATCGATCTATATCCCTTATTAATAGTGTAGTATCGCATCATACAGAAAGATAAGAGATAGACAAAAAGGGAAAAAAGAATTATAATTGCATATACTGCAAGGAAACCCTCCCGGCAGATAGTAAATAGTGTTGAGCTGTAGCAGACGGAGTGGGAGGAAGCATGTTGTTGCTTGCTTGGTGAAGCGCGCTCTCTAGAAGAACTATCTAAACAGAGCTAGTCCTAATCGGGACTAGTCTACAAACGCCGATGTTTGTGAGGTCTATCACCTCGATATCCACCCTCCAACAAATAGTAATACTATATCTTCCGTAGCACTTGCGTGCCTCTTACAAGCCTAGTCCGCTCAATACATCGTGGCATAGGCTTTCGCATTTGAAATGCCCCTTCTCTTGCCGGGATCCCAGTTTAAGAGAAACGGGACCAACGTCCTCGCATTAGAAATAAGAGGAAATTGTTTTCGATATATGACGACCGGATTGATGCTAAAATGCCGAGGCAAATTTACTTCGATGAAATTTGATGCATTTAAAACAAAAATCGACACCATCAATACACCGTCCAATATCCGATTCGCACAGTAGGCAGACACATCAACATTATACCCCTGAGATGTCGAAATTGGCTACGGCGATGCCAAAAATGATTATATCTAATTACCCACTATGCATCCTGTAAGACGAATATCATGGGCGGACACCAAAGTCTTCATACGCTATATTGATTTCAAGGGGACATCCGAAGCAGGGGACGAAACACAAAAATCACAGAGTGATGACGTAAGCCGAGGTGCACGGAACTCGCGAGCCCCGCAAACATGCCAGGATCGGAGGATGCCGTGCGGGAGTCTCGATACCTTCGTATCCCGCAATACTCGTCGCGCATCACGAATTGACATCACGGCAATTTCAAAGCGGCGGCAGTTAAATTTGTGATGCCATTGAGATGGGACATGCAATCGCTAATAGTAAATAGCTAGCCCATGCCTGATCTTCACTGCCACAGCCCATTGCTAAATTAAAAAGATCCGGGGCTCAAAAAACCGCCACCAACAGTAGGAGAGCCGCAAACCAGCGCGCCGCCATTCCTCGCACCACAAACACCGTTCTAGAAATAAGTAGGGCCAATATGCGCCGCATTTCGAAAAACACCTAACCATGCAATGCATTTTCCCTGTAAGCCGTCTTCGAGAAATGTTTAGGAGAGATCCATAGGTTCAGTACCGCTGGAACTGACACCGCTCTTCCTGGAACGTGTATTCCTCTTCCCGTTCGTGATGGGGCTGCAGGGAGCTCTGGAATCTCCTGGTGACATGCATTTGTTGTTTACCGTGGAGGTGCTCACGGAGTCCGCTTTCTTGGAATTCTTGTTGCCGGAGGAGGGAGATTGGGCAGATGGCTCGTAAAACATACTGCCAGTGGCAACCTCACCGTATCCGGAAGCGTGTGCGGCCAGCTTTCCCCTCTCTAATATCCTCTTCACTGCCTCCGGGTTGTTCTTTGGATGTGTGGAGAAGTGCGGATTCAAAGTATGGAACTGTGAATGACTAGGGTCCCAGGTAGTGAACTTGGATAGTTCTAAGGACACACCGTTTTTGGCAAACATCATGCGCTCGTCATTGCCCGCTGATCCGGAAGCCTCGGCGGGAGATATCGCAGCATTCTGCACTTGCGGAGCGGAATAGTATCCGATCGGTGGGGTAGTAGTAGATGGAGCTGGAGTTGATGAAGAAGATGCTCGCCGTGAGGCACTATTTGATACCCTTGAGCGCGAGCTCCGCGGAGCGCCACGGATAGGTGGGTTGACGGCGTTCTTGATGCGCGTCTGGAACTCGTTGGCGGTGTTATCGAAAGGCTTGCGGTCCTCGGAGGTCTTCCATCCCAGCTTCTGCTTCATGCATTCAGCGCGGCGATGGCTGATGGTGCTGCCCTCGATGCGAATACCGTTGTTCTCGAATCGCTTACATACTTCCGAGCGCGGAATGATGAGAAGTACGAGCAATAAGCTAAGGTTGTCATTGTCCAAGAGATGAGGCGCGAAATCGCACACAGAACAGGCGAAATCACGCATTTTGATGAGCTCAGCCGTGTCAGAGAGTGTCACAAACTTCTCCGCCATCTGGAAAGGCTTGGTCAAGTCACGGCAAATGTGCGTCTGGAGGACATTCGCTACGGAAGCAACGGATACGGGATAGATGTCGTCGCGATTAATTCTATTCGTTGCCGTGGATGAGACGGTGCCTGGGATATAGATGATTTCTATGTCATCAAATGGGCCACGAGGGAAGTGACCAGGGCCAGTATGGCTTGCTGCTGCAACTTGTGCTCGACGTGCGGCGGCAATTGCATCTCGAGGTGTGTGCAAGCCATGCTGGGCGGCAAGCTCGACGGAATCCTTGTGCATCTCGAATCGAGATAGCTTGCGCTCAACATCATGTGGGCGAATCCAATCCTCGGACCAGGGCTCATCGGCGATGATCTTAACGAAGACCTTGGTGAGAGCCCGCAACTTGAGCTCCTGATCAGAGAGTAGACGACCGCCGAAATAGCGCTCATCCGTAATGGCATAGGCACGATCGATCAAGATCTTGCGATCTTTAGCGGTGATGGGACTAGAATCGGGGCTCTTGCGGTATTCTTGCACCATCTGCCAGAATTCCTTCGAAAAGATCTCGTCGAAGTGCGCCTTTGGTCCTGGGGTGGGGGCTGCGTCAAATATTAACACTTGTTTCGAGAATTCTAGTTTTAGACTTACGGGGTGGCATCTCATTGTTGGATACTGGTTGAGGTGGAACTGAAGCCGCTGGTAATGGTGATGGTTGGGGTGGGCTCTTCGAAAGCCCTGATGGGTCCTTGGCTACCGTGACAGGTGACATCTTTCCAGATTTGTGCAAAGTAGCGCAATGCACCAAATCCGGAGATGTAAAGTGTCAAAACGGAGCGAGCGTGACTGCCCTATTGATGAAGCTGATGGCGTCGTGGTTGAAGGTTGTAGGTTGCGAGAGGCTCAAAGGGTGAGGTTTCGAGGTGCGCGCAAAACATTCACGTTCGCGTAACTAGCGTATAGCGCTAAGGATCTTGGCAATGCACGTTTCAGTCACATGTCCAGGCGAAGTGGAATATGACACGCCTGGACATAAGCGGTGCGGCGACAACTTAAGGGGGAATGCATTTTTAGGCCCTACTCAATTCCTACTTCAGAGATAAAAGATGTATTTCTTCTACAATTGCTAAAACTGCAGGGATCGGCATTCTTACTGACCTCAATTATAGAAGAAGGGGTATAGGACACATAGTACTCTTTACGTTCTTAGGTAACATAACCCAATTCTATCAATCTATCTTCGGAATCAACCTTATTTGAACTAACAATGATGCCAATCATCCGTCTATCCTCTTCTACATCTAAATACTTGATCATAACAGGAAATACTTTTTGCTGAAATCTGATTGGTTAGTCTAGCTGTAGAGGACCAGGGTGCTCGTACGACTGGGAAGTCGGAAATACTATAGAATATGGCACTTCTTACTTAATATTACTTCGCAATATCTATTAGCTGCATTATCCTAGGGCATTTATTAGATTCCGACCCGCCCCCAACCTACTCCATGCTTGGTATACAATAATTTCTTTAAAGGGCGATCGTAGATAAATCGATTACCATATACCAGATTAATATACAACAAACTATATTCTACTTACCAGATCTAGTTTATCTATTTTCTATTCCTTCAAGACTATTTTCTATCCCCAAATAAATTAAGGTAGATACGTGTTACGAACGCTTACGCGTAGTTGGTTAATCGCACTTTAGGCAGTCAACTCTATTACTATATACTATGTGTGAATATTAAGACATTGCGTAAAGAATAGAGATATCTATATTATATAGGTTTTTATAGGGGCTAGGTCTGTGCTGCTGTATAGGCTAGCCGGGTCGGCGGAACCTTCCTCAATCGTGGTTATAATAAGTCGGTTATATTCCAGCTAGCAGCTAACAGCTGTTACTAGCAGCTAGTTTAGGTATTATAGTAGGGGTAGTATAAGTGCAGCGGTGTCGCGGTGTTACTATAATAGTACCCCTCTTTTAATTACGAGCTCCTGCAAGTCAGGTCTTCGTATTATATTTAGGTTATTTATAATTAAGTAGCAGTTATTAATACTAAAGTTAGTTAAGATTGTAGACGTATTAGTACGATTATCTATTATCGTACAGTAGAATAATACTAGAGATTAGATCGGTTGTATACGTATTAGCGCGACTAGTAGTTAATAGTAGTACTATACTAAGAATCGGGTTAGTTTATATAAGTAGTACTATACTAGAGATTAGGTCGGCGGTTATAGGTATTAGCGCAACTAGTAGTCGATAGTAGTACTATATTAGGGATTAGTAGTAGTATTATTACTAGTATTATATTAGTATAGTATTATTATAGGCATCTAGGAATATACTCTAATTAAACCCTAGCGCCTAATTAAAGATCCAGATATAATATCTTATTTGGGTCTTACTTATTCGGGTTTCTAGCGTAGTATTCCTCTATAGTAGCTATCTTAGTAAAGTTACTAGTCGGATACTATTCTAAGTTATAATAGCTAGTCTATTTAACTAAATATTTATATTAGCGTCTCTATTAGTTATAGTAGAAGTCTTTTATCCGCTTAACAGGGTATTTAGGTTCTCTATTAATTTCGATAGATTTATAATAGTAATATATAGAATATAGAATTAGACTAGTAGATAAGTATAGGTTAGATTAAGGTTAGAGTCTTATATAAGTAGGGTAGAGTTAAGGTTAGAGTCTTGCTAATTAGCCTAGAGTATAGGTAGAGTTAGGGTAGCTGCTTAATAATAGGGTATAGGTTGAGGTAGGGTTATATAAACTAAGTTTTCTTAGAGTCTAACTAATTAGTATACTTTAGAAAGTAGTTTAGTAAGAATATATATAGTATAATATTCTAGGGTTTTATTATAACTATTTATTATAGATTAGACTAATCTTACTTTATTAGATTCTAGAGTAGTATATTATAGTATATTATAGACTATAGTAGTACGCTTCTTAACTATTAATTTTATATAGCTTAATCTAATATAATAATATATTTATAATAGCGATTTATTATATAAACTATAGAAGTTTATAAATTTCTTAATAAATATACTTTTATAGTAGCTCCTTATTAGTAGTAGTACTAGGATTAATATTCTTCTAGTTAATCTCCCAGTTAATCTCTAGTTCTTTATTATATACCTAAGCTAGAAGCTTAAAAAGATTTATAACTTTATTAACGCTATAAAAAGAGCTTAGCTTATTAGTATTTTAAGCTTCTATAACCTAATATACCTTTTTAATATAATAGTTCTTTCTACTTATTATATATTTTAGAAATATAATATCTTAGATTCTCTATATAGTAAGATAATATCTTCTATCTCTAATTATATTCCTAGTAGTATTAAAAACCCGCTTAATACTAACTCCTATAATCTATATTAGAAGAATATCTCTTATAACCTAAGTAAGCTGTAGATACTAATATTTATTTACTCTCTACTAGCCTAATATATTAAAGTTACAACCTCAAATAGAAGGTATACTTAGATAACTTTCTCCTTCTTAATAAGTTAGTCCTTTCTCTTCTTCCTCTAACTCTCTCTCTCCCTCTTTCTCTCCCTCTCCTATATTATTTAGATCCTAGCCTAGAAAACTTAAGAAGCTGCTTAAAGATAAATATTATAAAGATAGTTTATAAAACTACTTATTACTTTATACCTATTAAGGTTAGAGTATTATAGATAAGGTATAGCCTAGTATATTCTTATTATAGCGATTAAGATATTTAAGGAATTATTAGTAATAGGTTTCTCTATATTAAAAGTTTTAAATCTCGTCTTATAATTATAGTTAAAAGCTAATATAATAAATAGCTATAATAAAAGTACCTTATATACTATAAGCTTTTAAAATAGATCTAAAATCGTTATATAGTTAAATAAATAACTATACTTTATATCTATTTTTAAATAGTATTTATTTAATTTAAATTAACCTTTCTCTACTATAGTTCTTACTACTATTAGCTAATCTAAGTTACTCTCTACATCTTCAGCTAGATCCCTATTTATATTATCTAGAAAATCGAAGAGTCTATTATATATTTACTAAATATACTAGATCTAAAGCTTTATATTTTTACTAAATACTTTAGTTATTCTTTTAAAATTATTAAATAGGTTTATAATTAGTATTAAATAGTACTATTTAGTAGTAGATAGTTATAGTTACTAGAGATTATAGAAATCTACCTTAGTATTTTTATTATTACTAGATTTCCGAGTAGGAATCTTTAAGTTAGTTTTATATTAAAGCTAGTTATTAATATATTATTTAAGATCTACTACTTAGTTATATATATTAAATATCGAATTCTATTAAGTTGGGATATCTCTTATTATAGACAACTAGTACTTAGGTAGTAGAAAGCTTTATAAAGTAATAAAACGCTTATAGTACTATAGTAATTAATCGATTACTTTATAAATAGCTTAAATCTAATTAAAAATTAGTATATAATAACTATAATAACTAACTATAATAAAAAACTATACTTTATAAAGAGAATTTAGAATAGAAATCTATATCTAGATCTTATTTATATCGTATTACTATAAAGTTCCTCTATCTTCTATCTTTTTAGGAGGTACGAGCTTAAGATAGTAAATAATTTCCTAAATAACAAGATTAATAATATAAGTAAGATATAGAATTATATTCTTCTTATAATTCTATTTAATACTATCTTCGCGTAATTTCTCTTATATTATACGTATAAGTATACTATTATTAGTAGTATTATTATAGGTAGCTGCTAGTAATTATTATTATATATTTATATTTAATAAAATATATAGTACTTCTATTACTATAGAAGTACTAGTATAGCTTTCTTAAATAGGAATAAAATTAAGTAGTTTCTTATAGAACTTCTAGTCCTAATTAATATAATATCCTTTTACTATAAGAAAACTAAAGTAGTTCTTTATAGATTAGGTATTAAACGCAATTAATATCTTTATACTTTAGCTAAGGTTATATAAAAAAGAAGACTAAGCTACTATAACTTTATATTTAAATAGTTCTATAAAACTAAATCGGCTAATTAATATAGTATCTAGTTAGAGAAACTAAACGAATTATTAAAAAGACGAGTAATCTACTATTTAGAAAGACTAGTTATTATTAATAATAATATAGACTAGTTTATACTTAAAAATACTAGTAGAGTATAATAGTATAATTAAATCTTTATTATTAAGAGACTTAGTTATAGGTATATAGAATTTATTATACTTAGGAGTTAGATATTATAGTATTCTTATATTCCCCCTAATACCTGTACGTGGCGCGCTTGCTTCTATATACGTACTTTCTTCTTCTCTCTTATCTTCCTACTTACCTTACGTTTAGCTTACTCCTTAGCTATCCTTTTATACGACACCTAAGATCTGTATATAGTATACTATACTAAGTGTTAGATAAGCCTTATCGTCCCTACTTATAGTCTCTTATAATATTAGGATAGCTCGCCTAGTTATATAGTAATAGCAGCTAGATAGCTGCTACGGATCTCTAGATAGAGATCTTCGTTGTTTCCTGTCCGGATTTTTTCTTCCTTCCTAGCGATATCTAGCTAGAATACTAGCCTAATAGCTATTCTACTACTTATATAGTAGCTGCAGCAGGAGCTTTAGAACTAGTAATCTAAAATCTAGCAGCTCTAATCTAATCTCAACTTAGTATATACTATTATCTTCTAACTCTAGTCCTCTACTACCTTTTATCCTTAACTCCTAGACCCTTTATATTTTGATAGTAAACTATATACGCTTTATATATAGCTTCTATCTATTAAAACTAAGTTCTATTTAAACTAGTTTAATAGAGTTAACGTATTTAACTACGTCTAGGACCGACTTAAATAGCTATAATAGATATCAGTACTATACCTCCGCTAGACTGCTAAAGATAGCCAGTCCTAGAATTCTAAAATAATCTTTTTATTCTTTCAACGCTTCTATTATAATTTATATAAAGAATAGGAGGCAGTTTAACATTTTATATTAGTATATTAAAAGGACGATAAGTTGCTTTTTATATACCTTACTTATTTTAAGCGTCTCTTATACGAGGCAGGTATCTAGTTATAGCCTGATACATCTTAAATCTCCTCTCTCTACTATAGTTTCTACTCTTCTCTCCGCCAGCTCCTTAAAGAGTTAAATAACTCTCTATTCTGTTAGTAATACGACGACTATATTAAGCTTATTTAACGTATCGATTATCGTACTAGACGCTAGCTAGCTAGTTAGAAACGGTTCTCTTAAACTAATACTTAGCTAGTTAAATCTCCTTCTCCTAAGCGTATAGATATTAGTAATATCTAAATAAGATTATACTCTTCTTCTATATTATTAGCCTACTACTATTACTACTATAATTATAACCTCTACTATAGTTGTAGATTTAGGTATTATTAGATTAAGAACTGCAGCTGGGTTAAGCCGCAGCTCCTCCTAATAGATATAGTATCCCCACCCTATATAAAATAGACAGCTAGTTATACTAGATCCTTATATTACAGCTACAATCGTTAATTACGGCTACTTTCTAAAAGGGGGTACTATTACGGTATTTTTATATTCTTCCTAACACCTATATATAGCGCGCTCGCTTCTATATATATACCTTCTTCTTCCCCCTTATCTTTCTACTTACCTCGCGTTTAGCTTACTTCTTAGCTATCCTCTTATATAACACCTGAGATCTGTATATAGTATACTATACTAAGTATTAGATAAGCCTTATCGTCCCTGCTTATAGCCTCTTATAATACTAGAGTTCTTAGATAGACCTAGAATCTAAGGTAATTTATTAGATACTTTATACTATTATAATTCTTATTTAAATATATAAGTTAAAAACTATAGTAGTAATAGAATATAAATAGGTAACTATCTAGAAATTATATAACTTCCCTAAATTATCTCTAGATCTTACTATAATAAGTAGTTAAATTCTATCTTAATTTATTAAGTATATTTAAAGGGTCCTAAACTTATAATATTAATTTCTACTATACTATCTATATATTAATAAACTCTATTACCTCCTATCTATCTTCTTTATCCCCTATCTATAGATATATAATTAGCTAATAGGTTTCTTAAAAACTTTAATAGAAAATTAATAGAGTATTAATTATAAGATACTAGATTTATATTAGTATTAATATAATTATAATAAAACGCTATAATAAAGAATAGTAGGAATATTATAATATTACGGGTATATAAGGAGTTAGGGTTAATAATCGAGAGTATCTAGCTATAAATTATATTTGTAGACTACTACTACTACTACTACTACTACTACTACTACTACTACTACTAATAATAATAATAATAATAATAATAATAATATAAAACTCTAGTAAAATAGTAGTATATTATACTATTAACGTATTTTACAAGCGAGTCGCCTACCTAAGCAAGTTGCCTACTTTTACTAAGAAGTTATACCCTACCTATTTATAACGCGATATAGTAACTACCTTAACCTTAATTAATCTATTAAGAAGGTTAGGTATTACTAGCTATTTTAGCTATTAATTAAGATTAAATTTAGAGCGTATAAAGTACTATAACTACCTATAGTATCCCCCGAACGATACTTAGAAACCGACGCGCTAGTAAACCTTTATAATACAATTATAAGCCTAATTTAAAAAAGCTTATAAAGCTAGAAGAATCAACTATAATATAGTATATACTAGACCTATTATCTCGTAGATATCCTCCTATAATCGATAGTATACGAGATATAGCTAACTATTTACTCAGAGCTTGCTCTATAGACTAGGTTAGTAAAAACTAGCTAATAAACTTTATTAATCGTATTTCTAAGCTTAAAATATACTTCTGTCGAAAATACGATTATTAAAAAGCTCTCTACAAGGATCCTAAAGTTATTAGTAACTAGTTTAACCTAGTACATAATACTAAAGTAAAGTATAGTATTACTAATAATAATATCTATAATTTTAACAAGATAGGCTTCTAGATAGATATTATATCTACTAGTAAGATAGTTACTAGTACTAAACTATCAGCTAGTTAACTAAAATTACTACAGCTAGACGATTACAAGTAAATAATAGTTATTTAGGCTATTAGCGCTTATAGTAATACTATCCTACTATTTATTATCTTTACTAGTAAGCAGCACCTCTCTATATAGTATTAGAACGATAATATACTACCTAAAGGAGTAATCACACTAAGTAATAGTAGATAGATAAATAATAAGCTCGCGATTAAATAGCTAGAGCGTTTTAATTAGTATATAAAGTAGTATACTACAGGCGCTTATCGTCTACTAGTTATTAATAGCTATAAAAGCTATAGGTCTACTAAATTTCAGCTGCTCTATAAAGAGAAGGATATTATTCTATTATATATACTATTATATTTATTGTATCTACTATAGCCTCTAGATATAGGCTGCTTCTCGCTATTAAAGAAAGTATATAGGCGTAAGATTAATAAGCTTATATAAGCTAGTATCTACTATATTATAAAGCTCAACTTTCTACTAACCTTTTGCACAGTATATCAGCGCTCTATTATTAAGGCTAATATATATACAAGCTTTTAAGGTACTAGTCTAGTACTATATAATTCTAATATAGTACTATTAAAGCTTAATATTAAGCTTCATACTCTATTACTACTACTAGTAGCTAATTGCCTCTAGGAGTTAAAAATACTAACTAACGCCGTTAAACTAGGGTCTTAAACAATACTAATTTAAGACCGTATTACTAAGTATTAGAATAGCTTACCTACTATAATTAATAATTCTTTTAATTTACTTACTAAAGGTGCTGCGCAGATAGCTAATTTATATATACTATTTTAGCGTTAGGTTAGTCAGCTTTAAAAAGTAAATAAGGCTCTATTACAGTATAAAAAGCGATTAAAAAAGGTTCTATAGAAGTAAGGTAGTTTTACTAAGGCTGAAGCTGCTGAGATAGCTACTTAAAAGGAGGTAGATAAGCAGCTAGAGGATAAAGTACGCGTAGGTAGAAAGCGTAGAAGAGTAGGTATACTATACTAGAAGCGTTACAGCTACTGCAGCAAGTCTAGATATAATACTAGAACTTATATAGTAGTAGATAAATAGTATATCTATCCCCTATTAAATTATTATAGTAATACCTGCAGGTATTATCGCGATATACGCCTCTAAATTTAGAGATAGCTAATAAGGTAGACGACTTGCTTAGGTGGGCGACTCGCTTATAAAATATATTATATTAAGTATTTATTTATAAAGATAATAGGTTTTATTACTAAATAGTATATTAATACTATATTCTTAGTAGTATATAGAAGTCTACTATAGTATATCGTAAAATACTATAGTCTAGAAAATACTATAAAGTATAGTAAATTACTATTATTTAATATACTATAATATACTACCTAGAATCTAATAACTACCCTAGTCTATTTTATAATATATTACTATAGTCTGTAATATAGTATAATATACTACTCTAGTTAATTAAGTTTATATATATAAAGAAGTAGTATAAATAAAATTTATATAGTATTAGAGAAGTATACTAGATTTTCTTCTACTAACTACTAGTAGTAAAGGCTACGCTAATTCTTATTTATTAAAGTATTATTATCCGAGAAACTATTAAAGTTGGTTATATCTTTATCTAAGAAGCTTTTAAAAGTACTATCTAACTTCTTACTTAATATTTTATACTTATCCTTATATTATATAAGCTTAGCCTTAATTTTAAAGTTATTATTAACCTCCTCTTCGCACTTATTACTTTTAATACCCTTAATATAGGGTAAGTTCGAATTGAGAAGAAGATTAATATTAAATTAATTATATACTAATAGAGGCTTTTAATATCTAGAGTAGTAATTAGTATATATCTATAATAAATAGATATAATAAAAAATATAATAAACTTACTTCTACTCTAAATTTAAGACTATAGCTAACTCTTCTTTAGATAGTCTCTTAATAAACTCTTACTATTTATTTTAAGTATCTTTACTTTTAAAGCTATTATTTTATAGTTTAAGAAGGCTATTTTAATATATCTTATATATAACCTTCTATATAGCCCCTCTAGAGCTATATACCCGTAATAGACTACAAGCTGATTTTTATATAGTAGATGTATTTTTCTCTTAACTAGTAGCCTTTAATAGAACTACTTAGTAACGTTTAAGGCTAATCTCTTAGTCGATATACTTCTATTTTAAGTAGATAGCCTTTAGCCTTAATATAGTATACTCTAACCTTCTTACTACTAATATATTTATAGCCGGACCTATCTATACTAGAATATATTATAAAGGTTAATTAAGCTATTAAAGCCCTTATTACCGCCCGCGTTAGTAGTAATAAGATCTAACTAGCTTAAAGGGTCTAAAATACTACTTAAATAGTAGTTAAGTAGACTTAAATATATATTCTAGCCCTTTTTTATATATTCTAGTACTAATAGTAATATCTAGGCTTGATAAGAAAGATTCTAACTTCCTATTCGCCTATAATAGTAAGGATAGGAAGATCTTATCTAGAATTAAACTTACTAGTTAAGACTATACTAAGATTAGTATAGCGCGTAAATATAAGGCTGAGGAGGATCTTCTTAATATAGATAATAATAAATATACTAAAGTAAAGAAAATAAAGTCTTCTATAAGTTAATCCGGACTATATTATACTATATTATTCTATACTAACGCTTTTAGCCTATTCGCCCTATTAAAAAGGCTTAACCGAGTTATAGTAGGAGAAAAGGTTGTAGTAAGGTATAAATATTAGTAGATAGTAGTTTTTTCGGATATTAACAGATTCTCCGGCGTTTTTATAGATATAATACTCTAGTTAAATATCTTATAGCCTAAGTTAGCGCTATATTTAGAATAATATAATATTTCCGCCTCCTATATACTATTCTAGTCTATAATATACTATAATATAGTTCTTCTAATATTAATAGCGGGAATTACTACTTTTTATAATTACTAAAGAACCTATATTAATATATAAAGCTAATTTTATAAGCATTTATTTCTAAACCTTATTTATATAACTTTAGTCTAATAATAGTACTATTAAATATCTATAAAAAACTTTAATTTAAGAAAAACTAGATAAAGATAATTATATTAACTAGAAAGTTTATATAAAAGTTATACTCTAGAATAATTTAACTATTCTTCTTTTTTTTTAAAAAGTATCTACAATCTTTAATAGATTTACTTAATTTTTTTAGTTTAATACCCTTCTTTTTCTAGAATACTTATATAGCGTTAGTACTAATATTTACTTCTAGTTTTTAACTATTCTTAAAGTTTAGGTAGTTTTTTTATTTAACTAAGTATTTTTATACTCTAATAGAGTTTTATTTTTATTTAATAATATAATTAATTTTATATATATTATTCTTAAATTAGTATAAAGTATTTTATATTAGGCTATCTAGATTCTAAATAGACCCTTTTAGATTATATAGTTCTAGTAAAAATATATAAAATACTAGATAGATACTATTTAATCTTAAAAAGTTAATCTAGTAGATTATAAATATTATAATTTTTATTAACGTATAGTATAAGCGAGCTAATTAAAATACTAAAACCCTACTAAAATCGTAATAATTATACTTTATAGTATTATACTACAACTAACAACTATAGAATTAATTTAGAAAGAAGCTAGAATATAGCTTATACTCTAAGCTCTTTAATAAGATATAATACTAACTATGCGTCGCATTATATTAATCTATAATATCTTCTAAAGTATACTTAGTATATAAAAGCGAGGAACAGCTCTACAACACAATTGTCGGCCTAATTTAATAAAGCTTAGTAAGACTAAGGAGTGGGTGATTATTTAGTATATACTAGATCTAGATATAAGAGGATTTCTGCTACAGCTTACTACTATTTAAGATATAGCTAATTTACTACTAGCTGCGCGTTCTACTAGCTAGATTAGAAAGAACTAGATAGAGAACTTTATTAAATATACGCCTAAGCTTAAGGTTAAATTAAATTAAAAGTATGACTATTTAAAAGCTAAATATAAGGATTCTAAGATTATAAGAGGCTGGTTCTACCTTATATAGAATATAAAGGCTAAGTATAGTATTATTAATAAAAATATATATAACTTCGATAAATTAAGCTTTATAATAGGCGTAATATTAATAGAAATAGTAGTTACTAGCTCTAAGAGATAGAATTAACTAAAGCAGCTCCAGCTAGGTAATTACGAGTAGACTATAGTTATCTAGGGTATTAACATAATAGGATAGGTAATACTACCTTTTATTATCTTTACAGATATCTACCACCTCTCTATATAGTATAAAGAAGATAATATTCTACTAACCTGGGCTATGTAGGTTACTAATAACAGCTGGACGATAAATAATATTAGTATTAAATAGTTAAAGTACTTTAACGCGTATATAAAGGATTATACTATTAGTACGCATCGATTACTAATTCTTAACAGCTATAAGAGCTATAACTCGCTTAAATTCAGGCAGCTCTACGAGAAAAAGAATATTATTACTCTCTACATACCTCTATATTTATCGTATCTACTATAACTACTAGATATAGGTTGTTTCTCGCCTTTAAAGACTATATACGGGTGTTAAGTCGAGCAGCTAATACGCGGTTATATTAACTATATTATAAAAATTAAGTTTTTACTCTACTTTAAAGCAGCTTTTAACGCAGCAATTATAAAGAGTAATATCCTAAATAGCTTTTAAAGTACTAGCCTAGTTCTATTTAACCTAGATATAGTACTATTAAAGCTTAAAGTTCGATTATATATACTAATACCTCCTATAGTTAAAGATACCCCTTAGAAGTTAAAAATACTAAGTAATTCTGTCAAATTTAGGTCTTAATCTATATACGTTCGATTAAGAGTTTAAAAGTACCTAAATAGCTTATCTACTTTAATAGTAGAAGCGTTTAAATAGTTTATAAAAGGTACTATATATATAATATATAAAAATATACTATTATACGCTTAGATTACTAAGCTTTAAGTAGCTAATAAGACTGTTATATAATATCAATTATATAAAAGAAAGTATATATAGAAGAAAGGCAACCTAACGATTAAAGAAGGCGTTTAATTAACTACTCTAAAAGAGTTTAGCGCTTATACTAATAGGAAGAAGAGTAGGAAGAAGACGCGCGTTAATAGAGACCAGCCGACTTAAAGGTACTATAGGTAGTACGGCGAGGTTAGGCATAACTTACAGACGTGTAAAAATAATGCTATAGATATAGAAGAATAGGCTACTATACTATATAGTATAATAGAATATAAGAAAGTATAATATTTTGCGAAAAGTAGTCGCGATTTTAGTATAGTTTTAGCATTATAATCAGCTCGCTTAGGTAATTAGCTCGCTTATACTATACGTTACTTATTATTTTTAAAAGCGTCTACTACTTATCTTATTAATATAAGAATAATAATATACCGGGCGATTAGGTAATTATAACTAGTAATAATAGCTAGACAAATAATAAGATTAGTATTATCTAGTTTAAGTACTTTAATTAGTATATAAAGAGCCGTATAATAGGCAC
>ML986664.1:139439-181500 GCA_010094045.1 Lojkania enalia
TTAAACAGTAGTAAGCTATAATAGAAATCTTCTTATATCTAGATCTAGTATATACTGAACAATTACCTACTCTTTAGTCTTACTAAGCTTTATTAAATTAGGCTAGTAATTATATTATAGAGCTATTCTTTACCTTTATATATTAAGTATACTTTAGGAGATATTGTAAATTAATATAATACGACGTATAGTTAGTGTCGCGTTTTATTAAAGAGTTTAGAGTATAAGCTATATTCTAGCTTCTTTCTAAATTAATTCTACAGTTATTAGTTATAGTATAATATTATAAAGTATAATTATCGTAATTTTAGTAGAGTTTTAGTATTATAATTAGCTTATTTAAGTAATTAGCTCGCTTATGCTATATGTTATATAATTGTTCTTAACTAAACCCTCTACTACTATCTTAATTATAAGCAACTTTATAGAAGTTTAAAAAAGTAATTTATATAATTTTTCTAGCTTCTTACTCTTAAAGAGTTTAATATAAGTTAGAAGAAAGGAGTTTAGTCCTTCTAATTTTTACCTTTTTCTAACTTCTATTTAGAAGCTTCTTTAAACTTTTCTTTCTTCTAGAGTTAGTTAAGAAACTTATAGCCCTCTTTTCTATATATCTAATATATAATAGAAGGCTACTCTAAATAGGTATTATCTTTCCTAGATCTCTTCGGGGGTTTCTAGCTCTTTCTAGCCTTCTTTAGAGTACTATTACTCTCCTCTAAAGTATTAGACCTTCGCCTCTTATAATTACCTATATTATACCTCTTTTACTCTTTATAAGGTTTTTAGTAATATCTAAAAACTATATTTGCGTATTCTTTTACCTCTAGTAGTATTTAAAGCTATAATTTTAAGAGAAGATCTAAATCTCTTCTTATTAGCTTAGATAAAGCTAAGATAAATTTATTTACTATATAATCTTTATTTATCTCTCTAACTTCTTTTTATAAAAGTCTTATATAGTTTAATAAGTTAGTTAGAGACTAGTCTATTCTTTATCTACACCTTTTTAAGATATTAAAAGCTTCTTACCTTTATTCTAATAGAGTTTCTAATACGCTTAGTATCTTTACTTTTAGGATATTTTATATAAGAATCTAGTATATACTCTTTTAACACTTTATAATTTTATATATCTCCTATAAAGTTTTTAAAGACTCTAAGATATATCTAAAAGTAAAAGTAACTTTCTATCTTTCTATTTAAAAGTCTACTAGTAACTAGATAAAATACTTTTTATAGTTTTAAACCTATTAGTTATAGTCTATATAATTCTTCTTTTTATAGATATAAGAAGGTTTAGGGTAAGAAAGGTTAGCTTAAATAGAGGTAGTTCGTAGTAGTTATATTCCCTCTAATATAATAATAGCTAAATTAATTATAGAGATATTATCTACTTTATATTATTACTTTATCTCCTATAACTATTTAAGATTCTTCCGATTTTATTCGCTTTATATCTATTATTATAGTTTTTCTAAGTCTTTAGCATCTATATTCTATTCTATACTACTCTAAGTTAAAGAGTACTAGATAATATTATAACTCTACAATTCTTTAGATATTTAATAAATATTTATTCTAGTCTACTCTTCTAGTTAAATAAGTTCCTTACTAGCTCTAAGGTCAGTATCTCGCCTATTACTAGATATTAGAGTCCTTATACATCTAGCTAAGCCGGCTGTTAGGCTAAGAGGGGTAGAAAACGTATTTATAGTATTAGAAATTACTACTAGACTACTTTAAAGAGTTTAAGCGATTTAAATATAATAGGCTAATATAATAGATTATAGCGTAGTAATAATAGATAGAGTAGTAGAGCTAAAATATTTATATATTCAGTTCTCTTAGAAAAGAGATAGCTAATAAAAGAGAGACGAATTATTACTATCCCTATAAGGTACGATTTAGCTATTTTAACCCTAGGTTAGATAACTCTATATTATTAACCTATAACTTAAAGCTATAAAATATTATAATAATATTAAAAACCTTTAAATCTAGACAAACCTATACTTATATAATATAAACCTCTAACTATAAAAAGGAGAGGAAAGCTAAAGAAGTTTATACTAAAACCTACTTATAAACTAAAGTTAAAACTATCTCTTTAACTAAAAAGAAGGCTCTAGAAGATTTTTATTCCTGTAGAAGATATTATATAAAAAGAATCTACTTTAGATAAAAATATTATATAAGATAAAATATATAAACTAAAATAAGACTAGAAATTAGAAATAAAGCTAAAAAGAAGTAGAAGACTCTAAAAGATTTTTATAATAATATAAAGAAATCGTTCTACAAAAAGCTTTATATACAACCTTATCCTAAAGCTTTTTACTTATCTTATTCTACCCCCGGTTCTACCCCTTTTCCCTTCTATATATAGTTGTATACTCCCTTATAAGTAGCTTAGTAGTTCTTCTATATCTTTTCGTATAAGGCCTATAGATGTTAATAGAATTCTTAGGTCCCTAAACCCCCACGTACTTCTATATACTTCTAAGTAGATATATGCTATATTTAGATCTATTATCTTGCCTATGCTATTATATTATATAGAAGAATTTAATACTACTAGTAACAGCCTCTTTAATAATATCGCATTAATTGTTTATTTAACTATATTTAAGTCTAAGATATACCCGATTTAGTTTAGATTATAATACTTATATACTATTATATTAAATTATTTAGTTATTTAGATAGGATCTTAGAGACCTTTTATTAACTAAAGCCTTTAGGTTTAGAACTTCCTATCCTCTATAATTAGAATTGTCTTTAGAAAAGCCGCGTAGAGTACGCTTAGGTAGAAACTTAGAAACTACTAATAACCTATTAGAATTAGAGGTAACCGCCGATATCTAACTATAATTTACCTTCTAATTCCTATACTAGAACCGATATACGCGTAAGTTATAGTAAGAATAAACTTCTATCTACGCGTATAAAACAACTATTACCTCCTATAAAGAGCCCTATAACAGGCGGACCCCTCTCTATAGAGCCTATAATAAAGAACCTATCTAATTTAGAGGAAAATTAGAGTAAACTAACCCTTAAGAAACAAATTGTAATTTTATAAGAAGAGATTATATACTTAATACGATAGAGAACTATTAGTTTTAATTAACCTCTATAAACTACTAAATCAGAACTAATAATACGCTAAGAAACTTTTACAACTCCTCTAGTAAGAAACCTCTTAGCTACCCTTAAGCCCCCTTAAGCCTACCTTACTAAACGTACGCCTAAGATTAAAAGCTTTATAGATAGTAGTAAACCTATATTTAAATAATAGTAAGCCTTAATCCTAGACTAATTTAAGATTAATATAGATTACTATCTAGTAGAGTATATATGTATAGTATTAGTATAGAAATATACCTCTAGTACTACGAAAGGGTATCTAGAACTAAAATACCTAGCTAAATTAGACTAGTATTAGTTTAAAAATACTAAAAAAATAATTTCACTTCTATAATCGTATTTTATTATAGGTAATAAAGAGATAGAAGTACAACAGGCGTTTTAGGTCCTAAGGATAAATAAGGGAGAAGTATTCCCAACTTTTAAAGCTCGCTTTATTAGTATAGCTATTAAGGGATCCGTATCCTAATCTAAGTAGTTCTTCTACTTATAGGATAAAATTCTCCTTAGCTTAAAGATACTAAACCTTAGCTTTAAGCTTATATAGAAAGGCTCTTTTAATACTATAGTCGTCTACTTAACAGCCTACGATATAGAAAGGAGAAGCGTTTCTAACCTTCTAGAATAAACTACTAGCCTATAGGTTACAGCTAAAATAAATTTAGATCGGTACTAGAAGGTTTCTAAGAGTTTATCTAAGGTAACCTACAATTTAATACTACCCTAATCTACTCTAGTATTAATACCTTGTTCTATTACGATTACTTTTTAACTACCTAGTAAAACTCCCGCACCTAAAAGGTATATAACCCTAGGTAATTACTATAATTATAGTAAACTAGGATACTTTATAAATAAATATATAGTTCTTAAAGTATAAAAGATAGAGGTTAAATAAGAGGAAATTAAGGAAGAAGAGTTTTTAGACGTAAGCGAGTACTATCTAGATAGTTTTTAGGTAGGAAATAGAGACGTCTAAGAAAACTCTCTATCCTAGGCTTAAGTAAGTATAACTTATTAAATATTAATTTATTATATTTATTTAGAGGAAAGTACTTCTAAATCTCTACTATTTTATATTTAAAAGGTATTAGTATATAACTAAACGCCCTTATTAATACTAGTACCTAAGGTTTTCTATTCCTTAATTCTATAGTAGCTAAATTACTCTCCTAAGCTATATATATATTAATACAGTGTTTACCCTTTAAAATTACTATTAAAGGTTTTTAGAACCGAATCTAAACCTTAGTTAATTAGTATATCTACTTATACCTACGAATTAATAGGAGAACTATCTAAAACTACCTATTTATTATTATAGATCTAGATATTTAGAATTGTATTATTAGTATTAAATAGTTATATTATTTTCAACTCTAGCTAGATATAGATAAGAATCAGATTATATAGCCCTCTAAGTATCCTACTACTTATAATCCTTCACCTCCTCTTCTTATATAATTAACTTAGCTAGTATACGATAAGGAGGTAAAGCTAGATATCTAGCAACATAATGCTCTATAGGAAAAGAACTAGTATTAATAGTCTTACAGTCTAACTATCTATTATATTAAGAATCTACTAAGACTACTAAAACTATATTAGTCTCTTATAGCCTATAGTTTAAACAAGCTTAAAGCTCCCGCACGCCTATATATAATAAAATCTAAACCCGATCTAAAGAAAGTCTATTCTCCTATTATCGCTCTTATCTTAGCTAATACTTTCTACTTTAATATAAAGAGGAAAGAGAACGAGTTTTTCTCTACATCTCTATACGAAATCGAGCGGCTAATTAAAGATAAGCAAGCCCTAGAGCTAGAAGATAAGGCTAAAAACAAAGTACTAGTAAATCTCTAATTACTATCTAAATACTATAAGTATTAGAATATATTTAGTAAAACTACGGCTTATTAATTACTAGAATACTACTCTTATAATTATAAGATTATCCTTATAGAACTTCTCTCTAATAGTTACAGCCCGTTGTATAAGTAGAATATTAAGAAGCTAGAGATAACTAAGAAGTATATTATAGATAATCTATAGTATAGGTATATTAAGTAGAGTTAGAGCCCTTTTATATCTCCAATTCTTTATATTTATAAACCTAATAGCAACCTATATATCTATATAGATTATTATAAACTTAATACTCTTACTTATAAAGATATATATCTAATACTGCGTATAGATAAACTCTTATTTAAGCCTACTAAAGTAGTAATCTTTATTAAATTTAACATTCGTGCGGCCTTTAATAAGATTAGAATAGACCCTAGTTCTAAAAAATATACTACCTTTTAGACTTAATATAGAACCTACAAGTATAAAATTCTACTTTTTAAATTGTATAACAGTCTAGCAACTTACTAGTACTATATAAATAACGTACTAATCGACTACCTAAATAACTTCTATATCGCTTATCTAGATAATATCCTTATCTACTCTAAAGACGAGGCGATACACGTTATCTATATTAAGAAAGTTCTTAAGAGATTACGTTAAACAGGGTTATAAGTTAATATTAAGAAGAGTAAATTCTATATTACCCGAACTAAATATCTTAGCTATATCCTCTTAAATAAAGGCCTTAAGGTTAATTTAGAGAAGGTAGAAGTACTACGCAACTAGCAGCTACCTACTACTATAATAGGTATAAAATCCTTCTTAGGTTTTACTGGATTCTATTAACAGTTTATACCGGAATTCTCGCGTGTTATAAAGCTAATTATCGTACTATAGAGCCCTATAACTCCTTTTATATAGACTTTAGAATGTAACATTACCTTTAAGAAATTAAAGTCAGCCCTATTAAATATATCTACGCTCTACTACTTTAACCCTATATTAGAAATAAAAATAGAAACCAACGCCTCTAATAGAATAGTTATAGGAGTACTATTATAGAAATATCCTAATAGAAAATGGTACCCTATAGTATTCTATAATAAGGTTCTATCCGGTTCGGAACTAAACTAGAAGATCTATAATAAGGAACTATTCGCAATCGTTACTATATTTAAGTAATAGAGGGTAGAACTTATTTTAGTAGCTACTAAGACTCTAGTATATACTAATTATCGCTTACTTAAATATTTTATAACTATAAAGGTATTTAATACTTATTAAGTTTATTAGACCGAGGAATTAGTTTAGTATTAGTTCTAAATCGAGTATATTCTAGATAAGAATAATACTAGAATAGATATTCTCAGTCGTCGCGAATAAGATATAGAAAACTTAAAAGCAGCTTAAACTAATAACTAGTTAAGAGTCCTATTTAGACTGTATTAACTTTACCCCCGAATTAATACTAAATTAGCCTAGTCCTATATTATCTAAATAATAACTTAAGCGGCTATACTAAACGTTATTAAAGGCTAGAAGTAGGTTATATTATTAGACTCTCTAGAGTTAATTAACGTATTACTATAAGAAATCTGAGCCTCCTTCGCGTAGGAATGTATACTTTTACCCTATAAGTATTGGATAGAGAATAGACTACTCCTCTATAATAATTATTTATATATCCTATTAGATTTAGGCTTTTATATATAACTTATATAAGAGACTTATAACTAAGTATCCTCCGCATATCTAAACGCTACTAAAACCTATTAGTTACTATTCTAGAAGTACTACTAGAAGGGTATAAAAGCTACTTACAAACGATATATACGGAATTATATTCTATACTATAAAGCTTATCTGATATAAACCTAAACCCTAGATTTTATCTATTTACTTCCTATACTAAATTAACTAATATAGCACCTATATATTAACTTTAAGGATTTTTCTATAGATAAGTCCAGATATAATTAGATTATAGTAGTAATTAATCGCCTGTCTAAATAAGTAGTATCTATTTCCTACTATCGTATAATTAACGTATAGAGAATAGCCGAATTATTTATTTAATAAGTATACTACTTTAGCTATATACCCGAAACTATTATTTTAGATTAAGAACCTTAGTTTATATCTAGTTTCTAGTCTAAATTCTATTGTATTTTAGGCGTAAAGATTAAACTATCTACTACTTATTATAAAGAGACTAATAAATAGACGGAGATTATAAATAAGTATATTAATTAGAGACTGCGCCCTTTTATATCCTTCTACTAGAACAACTAGAGTTCTCTATTACCTATAATCGACCGAGTATAAGTAATTCTACTCTATATAACTATTAGAATATCCTTATATTAGATTCTATACAAATCTAAGCCCTATTAGAGTTAGGATTAGAAATATTCTGTTAATCCTATTACTATAATAGATAAATTAAATTGTAAGGACGCTTTAGCTCTAGTAACTTATATATATATAGCCTAAGAAACCGTAAAGGCTAATATTAAGAAGGCTTAGGATTGTATATAATCTATTATTAACTATTACTAGTAACTAATTAATTAGTAGATTAGTAATATAATCTACCTAAATACTAAGAACCTTATAGTTTAGAGACTGAACTAAAAGCTATCTAATTAATAGAAGGGCCTTTTTAAAGTACTAGAATAGGTTGAAAACTCGTACTATCTATAGTTACCCCTAGAGTCGAGAATATATAATGTCTTCGTACTAAACCTGCTGTATAAAAACCCCTAGGACCCTCTACTAGGGTAAGAAGCTCTAAAACTACCCGCTATCGCTATTAAGAGGGTAGAAGAGTAGAAGGTTAAGAAAATACTAGCTAGTAAACTATATTATAAGACCCTTAAATACTGTGTAAAATAGGTAGGATATAATCCTAACCCGGTCTAGTATAAAGTCTTAAATTTTATAGGTTTACCTTATAAGCTAAAAGCTTTTTATAATAAGTATCTAAATTAGCTAGAACCCCTAAAAGCTCTAACTAAATAGATTAAGGTATATAAGGATAGTATAAAGAATATAGATTACCTAGTAGATAATAATATATAAGAGTTAAGTAGTAGATTAAAAAACTAAAGTATAGGCCTAAAATTACTCCTCTATAGAATCTAGAGGGTCTAATAGTAGGCTGTTAGATACCTCTCTAGTCCTCTTCTTCTCTACTCTCCTTCCTCTTCTTTCCCTCCGGACTCCCCCTAAACCTTTTCTACCTTATTCTTAGCCGCCTGAGAGTGCTATAATATCAGTTTAAAGGCTAGATACTAGAGCCTTTAGGGCTAAAACCTAATAGAGCAACTTAGTACTCTAATAGAATAAAGCTACCTAGATACTAGCTATAGGAAGGCTATCTTTCTAACTCTTTATAATCTAGGTTATAAACGCTAGGCTATAAGTAGATTCTAAAATAGTCTTAAAAGCTACCTTTTTATCCTTCTTATCCCCTATATATTAGACTACTACCTATAGTTTAAGATGGCCCTGGAGGACTAGAAACTCCTTCTTATAGTAGGAGGGGATTTATAAGTATATTAGTAGTAAGTACCCTACTAGTATTAGATACGATTTATACGGGGTTATACTTTTTATTTTATAAGGTATAATACTCGCATTTTTTTAATCTTAAGGACTAAAAGGTAAATATTATATACTACCTATAGGCGAGCGCGCGTATAGCTTAAAGGTAGATAATTTAGAAGACTTTTAAAGAAGCTTTAGAAGGTAGGTAAAGTAGTATATTAATTAATTTTTTCTAAGAGATGTTAATAATACTTTAATAATTAACGGTTCTAGAGACGCGTAATAATATATATAGAGTAGAAGTTGTTACTTAGTTAAGGAAGCTTAGTTAACAACAACCTAGCAATATACTAAAACTAGTAAATACTTGTTACTATACGCGATAAAATTACAATATTAATAAACCGTTATAATAGTAGTTACCAGCCGATATATAGGTTAATTATACTTACCGTAAAAAACCTTACTTAATATTACGTTAATAAATATATCTCTATAGGCAACTACACATATTAGCTCTTACTAGTAAATACCTCCTTAAAGAAATTTCTTTATACTAGAACCTATCCGTAATAGCTCCAATTCCCTCCCAAACTAGTATAGATAGGGACTATCAGCCTATAAGGAGGGGGGTAGTATAATAATGTAAAGAAATCGTTCTACGAAAAGCTTTATATATAACTTTATCCTAAAGCTTTTTACTTATCTTATTCTACCCCCAGTTCTACCCCTTTTCCCTTCTATATATAGTTGTATACTCCCTTATAAGTAGCTTAGTAGTTCTTCTATATCCTTTCGTATAAGGCCTATAGGTGTTAATAGAATTCCTAGGTCCCTGAACCTCTATATACTCCTATATACCTCTAAGTAGATTCGTGCTGCATTTAGACCTATTATCTTACCTACGCTGTTATAGTTTTAGTATAAGAAATACTATAGATTTTTCTATTATAGAAAGAAGAGTCTAATTATATACTTATTTTAAAGCTGTATATAGATGGTATTATTACTACCCTAAAGATATTATTTAAGGAATCTAACTATATAGAAATAGATAGTTTAAGTATAGGAGGTATCTTTAAAGTTTAATTATATAATCTCTTATTATACTCTAAATAGATATTTAACCTCTACTTTATATAGGAAATTAAAAGTAAGACTACTTAACTATATAAGAAATTATAACTCGTTTTTACCGGGTATTTAGATATAGAAAAGGAAGAGATTTTTATACAATTACCTATAATCTAGTAGATAAGCTAGAAACTTATTCTTATTCTAAGTATATCCCTTATTATATTATATAGAATATATTATAAACTAAGGGATATTACGTAAGCGTATATATAATCTACTAATAAACTTATCTATATACTATATACTAGACTGCTAAAAGAGATATAAAATAATTTCCTATTAAATATAATCTTTAAGGTTATATAACTATTATATAGTATAGTTAAATTAGATCTATACTAGTTTAAGACGTACTACAATTACTATAAGGAGAAGTTTTAGATAAAAATCTCTTCGTATAGCTTATACCTACTAATTATAGATAAAGATACTATAGTATTTAATATTACTAGACTATAGATAGATATTACTCTTAGTATAGTTATACTAGAATTCGTATAAAGAGAAGAAGAAGAACTCTATAAAGCTATATTCTACGTAAAACTAAAAATAGTTCTTTTATATAAACAACCTCTAGAATTTAATAGAGGGAAGATATGCCTTATATAAGATAATATTATCCTAACCTAAAAAGAGTAGGCTAATAACCTATATATAATTAATTTAAACGATAAAAATATAGTCTAGAAATATATTAAATAATATGCGTAAGCAGTATATATTATATTAGTCTATTAATTAAAAGTTGTATTTAATCTATCTATAGCTATATAAATAATAGAACCTTTATATAATAATATTAAGGTGCTTAATATACGGATCTAATAGTAGATTAATAACCTAAACTATAAGTTAAAATATATACTATTATAGCTAAATTATATAAAGCTATTTATCTTTATAAATAGTTTATTTATAAATAATAAGGAATTAAGTTTATAATTTAGGTGTATTATTATATTAGATATAGAGTACTATATATAATCCGGAAACGATTTTAAAATCTAGGGCAATATTATATACTAGAATTCTATAAAGTATAAACACGTTACTTATTCTATACTAATAAGTAAACTATATAGAATAGTAAGAGGATTTAATAGTACGATTACCTTTAGTATAATACTATAATAAATTATACGAACCTTATAACTATTATAAATTCCTATTATTATCTATACAGATTTAAAATCTTTATACAACTATCTTATTAAACTTAGTACAACTAATAAGAAAAGACTAATGATTAATATTATATTAATCCGAGAATTATACGAGAAGAGGGAGATTGTAGAAATTAGATAGATTAATAGTAAAGATAACCCTACAGACGCCTATACGAAGAAGATGCTAAATAAGGTATTAGAAACTCTTATTTCGTATAATACGCTTACAATCCGGGTTGAAGTATTAGTAGATAGAGGTTATATAGCCCGCGATAGGATAGGTTCCTAGAGATTTTATGTTAGTTTAAGTAAGAATGAATACAGCATCGTATCGTCTATTAATGGTCCTCTGAAAGACATTACTTGATTCTAGTGCTGCGTGACTTTACAGAATGGTATCTTAACAGCATTCTGTTGCGATTCAAAGCTACGCGTCACCGAAATAACCTCCGGTTATCGCGGTAATAATTCTAGTTCTAGCAAAGGAGGATAGCGTCAAAGTCCTAGTTATAGAGGTAGGAGCCATGTCAGACTATGCTTAAATGATTTCGATATTGTATGGTCTGGTTAAACCTTTCTACGCGTGATTATAGCTATTTCATAGGTGGGATATCCCTGTAAGGTACCGTACAAGTAGAATGGGTAGAATCTCTAGATTCTAACGGCCTAAAACAAAGAAATGACTAAATAGGTATGGAAGTAAAGCAGCGATTCCCCTAGCGGTTTGCCTAACTCTCATCAACTCGATCACGGGCTTATCCGGAGTCGTATGGTTCTTGCCGAACGCACTTAAATGATTTCAGCTGTATGTTAACCATTATTCTTGTATCTTTGGGATTCACGACTTTCTGTGAATAGATATATATGAAAGGATGCCGCTGATGGCCGCACCGTATCCAACTTAAGTCTACCGGAATTCGAGAAGATTTCATGGCGAAGCCGCTAATATTGAAGCAAGTATGGGCTCGATAGCGTTTCCTGGTAGCGTACTGGGCGATTTGCGTGACTAATCTAGGACCAGTGCGACTAAAGAAGCCCGTAGGCGACCTCAGGTACAGAATCAGGCACCACTAAGCTTTCGATAAGAGAAGCCAGAGTAAATGCATGCTTTGTGGTCTCGGACGCCACGTCCAACATTCTTGGGGGGTTCTTCCCGCTCCATTCCATCGCAAAGGCAGACAAAAGCTCTTATTTTAATAGTATCGCGGCGTGAACGATTGGCCTCGATGAATGGAAATCATCGATATATGAATGTAATTGAAAACCGCGCTTCCTACGTCTAGAGGGTTAAGGGTTCTGAAGGAACCTTCTTGTCGAGTAATCGAGGCCGGCTTTCAAGAAGTGGCCGAACTATGGAACGAAAGCTCCGGCTATGGGGGCGTTTTCAAAAGGAGCCCAAATGGAGTAAGAACCTCTACTTACTCGGGCTTATTACTTCCAACACAGCACATTGCGCTTTTGCCAATCTGTAAGAATTCTCAATATAATACTCTGGGCGCATTTTGGCCTGTGAGACTCGAAGTGTCGCCCAGGTGATCGACTGAGGGTCTCTTTCACCTCCCAGCCAAAGCATCGTGATTGACCAAAATTCAATTTCGGTGATTTTGCACCCTGAATCTAGCTAAAAACCTTATTTCCTTTCAATTTCTCCTTATAATCGGCCTGAATGCCTCTTTTAGATAGGTATAAAAGTGTGATATTTTAGGACTTACATCGCCCCGGTGGTAGTGCAGAGGGCTAACGGTCTTAACAGGTTCGGATTTTTTTTATTTAATTTTGGGCTCTTGAGTTCGATTTTTTCCGGTGAGTTCTCTTGGGACGTTTCGTCAAAGGCTCCTTTACTATTCTGAGTAAATGATTATCCCAACGAGCTGCCCCTCTAGCATAGGTGTGCAATCTCGCCAGAAGGCAGTGATACACTATGAACCCAAATGCATTCACAGAATATTGTGAATTATAATGTGACTCTTTATGCGAGAAGTTTAATCTAGCCTACGCAATGCGCTTATGGCATTGACTCTTCACTTTTGGTCACCAACTGCGCGTTATTACAATGGCAGCTTCTCACGAGCGTTATACGAAGACAAGAATTATGGCAGACGGCCTGGCTCAATGTTCAAATTATTTTAAATCGAAGAATTGGGCATATTCATCACGCTCTCCAAAGTAAAGAATTTGTTGGTCGTGGTCACTATATTCATAAGCCACCTAAGCTTCTTCTTGGCATGCCTCGAAACTATATCCTTGCACTCCTATCAGAAAAAAAGGCTATGACTACAAGGCTGCGGACTCCTGCGAAGGTGCGACAAAATTGTTCACTGGCATACCACGGCATCACAATATAGCCCGAGAGAAGTTATTCTCCAGTCTACCGTTGCCTTAGACGATCTCCATAAAAGTTTGGCCTCGGATTCCTCTTCGGTAGTATTTTAGGTCACCTAATAATTTCGCTGAAGGTCTAAGACGTCGTGCGGTTGCATCCTTCTTCAACTTTTCCTAACGTGAATGCTGTGTAGCGAGATAGCCCATTCATGGTGAGTGAACAATATAATTATTCTTACAATTCTTATGAGGCTTCGGCTCCCCACTTTTAAATGCGGGCTAGATAATCTACCCCACGATGTTGTGAGATTGAAGGCGGAGGGACCGGACGAGGCATATCTTGTGATAGGGATTTTGGCAAGTCTGTCGAGCTGTATCGGATATCGTCGTACGATATTACGCCGGATATCAGCTCATATACCCCTTTTCTATGTACATAAATATGGCCTGCTGGCCATAATCAATTAGTTCAGTTCCTCATATCCCTCCCTGAGACAAGATTCGCCTCTCACCACAGATATCTAAGCTGGGTAGGTTGAGGAGAAAGCCATTGCTGAAGAATAAGCACAGAAATAGCCGGTTTTGAAGTCTAAGTTAGAGGATTTAGACAATTTTTGGTCTAGTGTCTCCATTTCGACTGCTCGGTATTCTCTCAAGGTGTTCACCTTGGGCTAGATGAATGGATTACGTCCCGCTTTGGCCAACGCTTCGCTATAGTTGATGTAGTTGAATTCGACCTCTTCTCCAGTCGTTTCCAATGAGCTATTGGACATGAAAAAGTTCTTAATCTCTAAGGAACTCGTGTTATCGGCATTAATGACCGTATCGATGTAGATATCTTCTTGCCACTAAGGGGCCAAAAATATTTCCTAGGGTGCTTCCAGCATCAGTTTGAGCACGGAAATATTCAGTGCTATTGATTCGAGTTCAAGCGATAGAAATAGGCAGGTCCCCGTCTTGATTTCGCCCGCGATAATACTCTTGTGTATGAAGGGCTTAGCGACAGCGATTTTCTCGTTAGTTTGTGGCTCATTCGTAGCAGGCTTGACAATTACTCAAACTTAATGATGATACTTTCACTGACTTTGCTTTGCCACAGTAAGCTCCTGGAAGCTGACTGCTTTATTGGAGGAGTGGAGTAAAAAGAAATATATCGTTGAAGTCAAAAGAAAGAGCTGATGCGGAGGCGGAGTCCTCTTGATGAGGCTATGAGCAGGGTGAGTTGGAGCAAGCCCTATCTCCGAAATAGTTCTACCTCTAGAGTTTAGGTTGCCTAGAACGTTCATAGCTGGAGCATTGACACGTTAACTGGCGATTTCATATTGATGGCGCAATGTGAAACTCACAAAAGCAAGAAAGCTCGGAACTAGAGGAAGGCGAAGTAGAAGTGCCAAAGATAGTTTCAGATTTAGCTTCGCTGAGTACTCATCATAGTATTAGGTGGCGTGCAAGTGAATGCTAAGACTACTAGCCAGCGCAGTTTTTTGTGGCAAAGTTGGAGCGAATGAGGATCTCAATACAGGGATACAAATTAGAAATGCGGAAGCATGCACTCTTGTAGTCGTCAGTCAACTTCAGAATCATGCTCTCCAGCGAATTACGTTTAGTCTACTCCGAATTTTCGAGGCCTTCGGTGACAACAACGCGGTATTACTCGGAGTACAGCGCCTACATACAATTATGTTTCAAAAGTTCTGATTATCTCGCTTAGAATGCCTCTTTTGGATGGGAACCCCATGCGAATTGACGTTATTTACAACAACATTAAGGAACGAATCGAGCAGATTTTCGGTGTTTTGAGGTATCAATTAAGTACCATGTTTGCAAGCTCCTCGCTTTGATTACTGCCTTAACCCTTTCCGGAATACTGTGCGCAAACTTCCTGAGCAGGCCATCAGGCAGCCGCCGCCAAGAATCCTTCACTGTATTACTAAATCGATCCCAATCCCCCTCTCCTCTGCCGATAGTGGCCATGTCTAGATAGAGCTTATGGAGTAGTCACTTAAGGGGACACCAGAGGTGCTCAATCTAGTTAAGGTTTGGTGAGTTACTCAATGTTCAGCCAGTTAATCTCGAGCCAGATTTGTAGTATAGATAGGCGCGTTACCTTGCACCGAAACGTCCCTACGCCGAAGTTATGGCAGTAGAACTTCCTCTAAAGCCTCCACATAGCTCTAGGCCGAATAGTCATAGCGCCTAGCCTTTAGATTCCTCTCCATTGCCACCAATTTATTCCTTCCTACTCTACCCGTAAGGGTTACCTAAAGCAACCGCATATTATTTATAAAGAGCTCTTACGTCAGTCCTTCATATAAATTGACTCAGGATAGTATTTCTCTTAAGGAAAGCGCCAGCTCCACTCCCTACCGCTCCCACCGTCAATCTGAATTAAAGCCTCATCCGAGGGCTTGACTATTCGCCTCTCCCATGGGTATCGGGCGGTGCTAGCGCGCGAATTAAAGTCGCTGGTGGGCGGTTTTGCGCGTCAATTTTGGCATGATAGCCGCCCTACCATGAACAAGGTCCCTAGTCCTGAGAATCCTCCAGATAGTAATCCTAGACAGGTGTTGCATAGCAGGCATAGTTGCTAACTCCCTATAGTTTTTTTCCGCTGTTTTATAGCTAGCTGATAGAGCAATTGATACGCATAGCGATTGGATTCTTTTGGGCTGTCGTTTCGGCGAAGGCTATTAACCGTACCACTCTCCTTCCATCTCCTTGTTGTGTGTTGGACAGCACTTCGTGAATAATTGAACGCGGCTGCAGATTCTTCCTGCTTCCACCCATCTTCTAGTTTAAATATAATTGATGCACGCATCTTAGATGAAATCTCTTCATTTATTCTTCTATTTCCACTAAGTTTCTTAGCCAAACGAGCGTTATAGTGTTGAGGTAGGCATAGTTGATTATCGGTAGGTGTTTGATGCGTCGACTCGATTTTGTGGGGTACTAAACAAGATGGTTTAGATTTTTGCACCAGTACAGCATCAGCCGTGAGCGCAATAATATCGAAGACTGGGGGGTTTCCTACCATGTTTTACGTGTAGCTCTCGAATCAACCAGTTGAAATGAGCACAGATGTATGCGCCTCACTCCATCCAATTGTTCGGACCGTCGCAAGTATCTCAGTAGTCTCCATGTCTCGCAAACTGATACAGAGGATGGGGACTTATGCACTGTTCGGCTACAAAAGATAAGAAAAATGATGAAGTTAGCGTAGAAAGTGAGAAAGTGGACGGTTTCGTAGGGGTTTGTGCTTCTCTTAAATTCTATTGACTTCCAGCACATATTGTTGAGCTGTGGTAGACAGAGTGGGAGGAAGCATATATTGTTGCTTGCTTGGTGGAGCGCGCTCTCAAGAAGAACTATCTAAATAGAGCTAGTCCTAATCGGGACTAGTCTACAAACGCCGATGTTTGTGAGGTCTATCACCTCGATATCCACCCTCCAACACATATCATAGCCTTTGAGTTAGGCAATCACCCCCTAACCATCCTACTTCACCTATCGTTCCCTCATATTGCCCCCGCTACCATCTGCTAGCACCATCATGCGTCTCTCGGGCCGTGCACCTCGGACAATGTATATAAAACTCCCTTCTTCTGTCCTCTATCTTTTCTCTGTTTTTCTTTAATTCATACTAACCTTTTCGGGGAACTGGCGGTTAAGAATACCAGAACCAGTTGCGACCCATTGCATTTCACAGCGCGAAAGGGTCGCAACTCGATTCTACTTCAGTGGATAGCCAGTACAATTTTGCTTGTTCACACTCTGGGGTTTCATTTACTCCTATGTCTTCCGATGTAGTGTTGAAGGAGATATTTTTTTTTTGCTTGAGATTATTGCATCGCTTGGTGTTGTAGTGTTGCGCCTCACTGTCCAGCTCATGTCGCATACCCATGGTATGGCTTGGGACTTGTTGCCACTGTGCCTTGATGATTCGAAGGAGCCACCAATGGCTTCCTTATGCTATCGATAGCCCTATCAAGCCACTAACCTCTCAGGAAGTCGGGAATAACGAGAAAGATCAATTGACTACCCTAGAGTAACTGAGTAATCGACTTGAGCTCTCAAATGGAAAACTAAGCCACATTGTGATGACTCATTACACGGTATAGCACATCGCATTGTCTAGGCTTTGTAAATAAGTTCAGCAAAGATGCTTCACAGCATTAAGTTCAAGATTTTGTTTGGGGCCAGCTAAGTAAATCTGGGTCATACCGGGCAATATGAAGGGTAGAGACCCTCTGCGAGCGCAGCTTAGAGCTGGAATGTAGATTTACATATTTTCTCCGGTAGAAGTTTTCTATCCAGCAATAAAGGTTAGACAGCTTTTGACATAATGTCCTGAACCATACTACCTAATTCTACGCATTGGACCAAGGAACCGCTCTCGCCGAGTCAGATTCGCGGAGCGGCACATTCGTACCAGCTACCTCATCGAGTTCTCAGCCGCGATCAAATTATTCTTAGAGATAATAACGGTTCTTCGAAACGGACCTCTCGAGTACAGCGACAACGGAGTCAATTATCCATTCGTAGTGCTGTCCATTGTGTCTGGCAAGTCGATCTGCAATCCATCCCGTGCTTAGCTCCTACGTTTTCCATATTGTACATTACCATTCAACGCAGCTCAACAACTTAACCAATCTCTAGGCCAACCAGGATAAGTTTGATGGGGGGAAGGCGATGCATGAGAGGGCGTTGAAAGGATATGAGAAGGTTTGGAGTCTTGACCATAAATGAAAACTCCAAACAGTTGTGCAGGTTAGTTACAGCTTTGCTAGCGGGAGCGACCGAAGGTCTATGAGCTGTAATCAACCAATTGTAGGAACTGGCTATAGGAACGTAAGAAGCGTCAAGTCTTCAAACTACAATATAACTAATCTAATGATGTATGATACTATATAAAGATGTAGTAGAGATTTTTTCCAATCATTGTTACTGAAGCTGTCACTTCCAAGTATTGTCATTTATGGCTTTATTGTGCGTGACGAGCATTACGGTATTATTCGTACTAAATACTGTCGTAAAACAAGCACACTAGTTACCCATGAATTCCTTGCGACTGTCCTCGGACCCCTTCGGGCCACGACTGTGCTCCCTCTCTGCTCAAGGGATTTATATTCTTGCGACTATAAGAATGATACCACTTACGGCCATTTATCAATATTAGCATCCCAGGTAAAATAGGGTGGCTCGCTTCCTGATTCGCGCGGCTATAGATTTGATTTGGCTAATAATAGTTGCTTGCGGTTATTCATCGCGCCAATAATTATCCACGTATGATAGCACAGCTCGCCTAATCCGAGGCCCGTGAAATTGTTGAAAGACGTTAAGTGAGGAGCGATTATTTTACAATGAGATGACGGCCTGATATTATGGGGATGAGCAACTTTTACATATAATAAATACATACACCCCCTTCAAAATCCTTTGCTCAAGTTTCACCATTCTCTCTTGACAACGCGAAGCTTTCATCGCACCGAGCGTGGAGCCATCGTCGTTGGCAATGTTTTCTCGGCTCTCCTCCGCGTTAGCCGCACTCGCCGCACTGGCCGGACCATTCCTAGCCCTTGCTAGCCCTGTCGTTCCCCGGAACTTGGCTTCGAGACAGGAGACAAAATGGAATTTCACTGATTATGCGTACTTCTACGTGAGCGATGCCTCGTCTAAATGGCGTGTACGAGAGCGATGTGTGGCTAACCGCACGCAAAGTTTAGAGGTGAGCGCCGACCCAACGGCGAGCAGGTCCACATTGCCGTCAGCAACAACAACGATCCGGGCTCGTGGACCACGCTAAACAACGGTAACCCAATCTTGATTTCCAACGTCGGCTACAAGGGTATTAGGGACCCTGTCCTAATTCCCAACCATGACCGTTCCAAGTACTGGGTGATCAGCACGGTATGGATTGGATGCGCGGCGACTTAAAGTGCTGGTAGTGAGCTGACTAGGATGCGCACGTGTAGGACCTCAAGGTTTACGACTACGGCTGGAATAGCGGCTTCTGTTTCACGTGCCAGGGCACACACCAAATCGTCATTTGGGAGTCCGAAGATCTTATCAACTGGACCGGGCCAACTCATCCCATCGTGTCACCCGACAATGCTGGCATGACTTGGGCGCCCGACGCGATCTGGCACCCGGAGAAGAAGGCCTACCAAGTGTTTTGGACCTCGAAACTAGACGGTAACAGTGCGCTGCACATTATGCGGAGCTTCACCACCGACTTTAAGAACTTCACTATCGGCGAGCGTTACGTGGACAGGGGCATGGACGCGACCATCGCCCACGACGACAGCACCGGAAACTACTATTTCATTTCCAAGAATGGCCCTGGAAACGGAATAGAGCACAATGTGGCCAATAGTCTCGAAGGGCCCTGGAGAAAAATCTCGGACCGGATCGGACTAAGTAAGATGCAGGCAGGTGAAGGCCCGTTAATCTTCAAAAACAATGTAAATCCCAACAAGGTGAGCGATTCATGCTCCGGCCCGCCCATATAGATATTATTCCACTCTATACCTCACAAGAAATTGCCCATTGTGAGATCGGAATCCTCTAACGACTCACAGTGGCATCTCTGGATCGATGCTTACTTGGACGGCGGCCGCTACATTCCCTTCGAAACCGATGACGTCGAGTCTGGCCAGTGGATGCCATCCCAGGGCTATGGATTACCTGCGGATCCGCGACATGGATCTGTTGTTCCAATGTAAGTTCTTAAGATAACATATTTTGCTTTAAATATTTAATAATAATGAACTTTGAAGAACTGCGGCCGAGCGCGAGGCTCTAATGACTTTAAGCGAGAATATGATCGCTGGAAAGAAGTAGATAATATGTTCGCGATTCAGGCCGGACTGTCACCGATCCCTATTGCCCTATGTACATAGTACGTAAAGCTATTAGATTATACGCTTAGTTCCGACCTTCAAATCTTATTACTTGATTGATAGGGAATTTATCTGGAGATTATATACACTATCGCCAGTGCCGACCGTCCCTAACGGGCCGAAAAGCCTTGGCTCACTGGCAAGCCTACTGGTGAAGCTACTCACAAGCAGCTAACTTGTAATCCTCATTATTTTGATGGCCGTGAGAGTATCCTCTGCTACGCCTCTTAGGGGAGGCAGCATTCACTAAGGAGGACAAACTACAGGGACCCTGTGAGCTTGCAATTGGTCCATACTGAACCGCAGAGAGAGCCCCAACCTATATTTTCGACGACTTCGGTGGAACAAGTCCGGTTACGGAAGCTTAACGACACCACTGGACACTCCTTCAACCGATTGTCGGAAACCAAAGCCCGGAATGCCCGCCCTAGCACCGAGAGTTAGGTAAGCCCATGCCCATGCCTATGCCTATGCCTATGCCTTCAACACTATATTCATATCCCCAGCCCCTCCACGCACACTACTCGCCAAATCTAAAGCCCCTGCATTATTTGAGGTCTCTATAGCAAACACACAATCACTAGCGATACTCTAAGTGTCTTGATTAGCATGTGGTTAGGCTTTGTCTTCGGATTACGTCATCCTCGTGCAACTGCTTGTAGGGAGCTGGTCGAATAATGACTCTTTGAATCGACGCCAACATCTACAATGGCGAGTACCTGCAGCATCAACTCTAATAGGGTCTTCCGGCTAGATATATGAAGAGATAAAAGTGAATGGCGCCTGAGGCATCTAGTAGCCACTGTGGCCCATCCTGGACTTAAGCCGGAAAGCCTTCTAGGGTACTTCTTAGCTAGGAGCAATATGTGATATGCCGATGTATATTCTTTAATCTGTAGCGTAGAGAATAACTCCTACGATACCCATTACCAGTTGCGCTATCGCAGGTCCCTAACTAGTAGGGCCCTCTCCGGGAGCCGTCGCCACCTTCGCGGATGTCCCCCTTGCCTAGCGCCCGGTTTACCCAAGTATGACTGGCTCCGTGTACAGTATCGCCTCCGTCATAGGCTCCCTTCTCGGAGGTGTATTTACGGACAAGGTCACTTGGAGATAGTGCTTCTACATTGGCCTCCCAATTGGAGCAGTCACTATCATTGTAATTGCTATATACTTCTAATGCACAGCGAATGCCGTAGTTCAAGGATGAGTAATTAGCCAAGCGCATCTGGCAGTTCGATCCCATCGAACCTGTCTTTTTCGTGCCAACCATCTACCTCCTCGCCCTCCAATGGAGCGGTAGGAACTAAGCCTAAGATAACGGCCGAATTATTGCGCTATTCGATGTCTTCGGCATTCTCATAGCCATCTTCATGTTCATCCAGCACCGCAGGCAAGATCTTGCTTCTTTCCATCCGCGTATCATTAGAAAGTGCCCCGTCCAGGCTTCGGCTTCCTCGCATCCCTCTACTAACTACCCATTTGGTTCCAGGCTGTTAAGCGCGTGAGTGCAGTCAATTCTGGCTTGATGAACTTACCGCTGCTTATTACTATTATCGTGTTTAGTTTGTTGGTACACAGTTTAGTTAAGTACTTTGGTTGGTACACCCCTTTTATCATGGCATATACGATCTTGATTTTGTGGTGAGAGGCGAATCTTGTCTCAGGGAGGGAGATGAGGAGCTGAACTGGTTGATTGAAGATGGCCAGCGGGCCATATTTATGTACATGAAAAAGGGGTATATCAGCTGATATCCAGCGTGATATCCGGCGTGATATCGACCGTGATATCGTACGTCGATATCTAATACAGCTCGGCAGACTAGCCAAAATCCCCATAACAGATTTCTATGAGGTGCGACCTGGTCTCTACTTTCTAACCTTCGACAGATCATCCAGTTAGGATCGGTTACCAGATCCTAACTAGTATCGGCGATGGCCTCCGTGCGCAATAGCCTATAGTCGCGGTTCAAACCAATCTCAAAATTGGTGATGTCCTGACAGCGGCCTCCATTATTATCTTCCTGCACACCCTAGGCGGTGCAATCTGCGTCCCAATCGCACAAAACGTCTTCCGAAACAAGCTCGTCGAGTATGTACTTGAGTACGTCTCCGTTCCCTAATAGCAAATTTACTATTGCCCCGTGCCCTCTCTCTGCGACCTACGACAGCGGTGTCCTACAGCATCTTGTCACATGTTTCTACTATCCTATTATAGTTGGTCTGTTTTCAGGCCTATATAGTCTCGCCATTGCCAGCTTCTAGCGAAGCAGGCCACCTACCCTCCTTCAATATATCAATATTTGCCTCAGCAATTGATGCTCCCTGATACGCGACACATCTGTTATATTTAGACTCCGGATTGGCTTCCTTCCTAAACATCAGTTTCAACATGGTCTCATGCCAGTATTCTGCAGCGTTTAGTAGCGGTGACTATTCTTACGCACCAGATGCCCTCGCCAGACACAGATATATTTTTTCCGCGATACTTTGAGTGGCCGAGATCCCTCGGATTGAGAAGCTCGAAACCATAGCCCTTCATCCTCGCCAAATATACTCTGTCTTTAAGATGGCCCCCACATCTATTATGCGTAATTTCTCATGTATTTATTGTTCACGGCCATGGCCCCACTCAGGGTTCTATGGGGGTCTAGAGGGATTATCTTCCCCATATTGGAGAATGCAGCTAGAGAGGTTGTGACAAGGTCTTCGAGGGTCGTCAAATAACACCCAGAGGAGGAGAATATGGTCATCTGAAGACTTCATTATTTCTTCCTAGAGTCAAAGGTATGTTCCAATCTATAAATTCATCCTAGAGCACTTCTACTTGTTGGATTTCAAGTACGAGGGCGATAAGAACAAGATTCCGACTCTGTATCATGCGGCCTATAGCTCGGCATTCAGAAAGCCGACGATTACTACAAGAAAACGGACGAATTATCTGCCTATCTTGCTGCCGTTATCCTCTACCCGCAGTATATTGACATAGTTTGGAAGAAACACGAATATTGGACTGCACATCACAAGGCTGAGGTGCAGAGACCGTGGGAAGCCGAGTACAACAAATACCTCACTTCCGGCGAGGCCCTTCTAACAATGCGGTCCACTGGGCCAAAACTCATTGAGGCTAGTGGTCCAAAACAGCGGCTCAGTAAGCACCTTCAGGACGCCGATACGCAAATATACGATCCAAAAATAGAATTCGATGATTAATATGAGTGGCATTGTAAGAGATTACCTATTTCCACTGCGTGAATGAGAAGTTTAATCGGATTCAATGGTGGAAGTCTCAATGCCATCAACTTCTACGGCTTGCGAAGATGACAATTGATATATTATGGCCGCCAGCAATGAGCGGCAAGGCGGAGGGGGTCTTCAGTCATTGTAGTAACATTTTAGGGCTGCATAGAGCGCATCTTAAAGCCGATACTATTGGTGCAGTCATTCGCCTAAAGCAGTGGGACAAAACTGGAGTCGTTGATTAGCTTGCTGGCGTTTAAATGTTGCCTACTTGTCCTATTGTTTCGTCACCAGAGTAGCTGTGGCGTCGTGACAACGATACATTACGCACTAAATTTATGCGATGTTAGGTCGAGATTGAAGGTAGGGGAACGTCGTAACTGCAGGCAAAATAAGATAATTGCTACCTAGTTTGAGAAGCGCCCGAGCCAAAACAGTACGTACCAGTACTCGACCGCGAGTGGTACTGACGCTATAAGTACCGTACCTATACGTCCCGTTGTACATACTAATAGAAACCCTACACCTGACTCTTACTCCCACTTCATCAAGAGCTCACTCACATCCTCTAGCTCCCTTTTAATAACTTCTACATGTTGTTGGCTTCTCGGCGTAAACTTGACTTGAAACGGCATCGGCCCAGCTATCAGCTTGTCCTCAAATGCCTCTGGGTCGATCTCTATTTTCTCGCCAGTTTCCTCATCAACTGCGTGCTCAATGCGGAAGGCCCAGAGCAACCGGGCAAGCATACGCCACTGCATACGCTCAGCGAGCTGGATACCAGCGCAGATTCGTCGGCCAGCACCATAAGCGTAGTGATCGCGGTTCTGGTAGTCTGAGCTTCCAGCGTAATCAATAGCCAGACCCGGATGATTGAGGTAGCGATCAGGATTATAGGTATCGGGGTCATCGTATTGAGAATGACTAAGAGCCCAATGGGGAATTATTATAGTGGCGTCTTTAGGCTAGAATACTAATTAGCAATACTTCCTCAATACCGGCCTATGTATAGCTAACAATCAACATGCCCTTATACCAGTTGTCTTCGCTGCAGCGATGTGGGATACCAGTAGGAACTCTGCAGCAACATTGTTAGGGCCAAAGACGGATAGAAAAAGATCCATAGAGCATGATAGCTTACACGGGTCGGATCCGTAGACTTTCTTTCATGATACAATTAATATATGGTAGATCTTTAAAGTCGGCAAAGGTAGGGACTCTATCCACGCCGCAGAGTGCATCTAGCTCCCTTTGGGCTTTATCTTGAACCCACGGGTGGGTAGCAAGAAACAAAATGTTTGTGCGCATGGCGAGGGCACCGGTCTCAGCGGCGCCCTGCATTAGGGCTCCTACAAAGTTGGCAAGCTTCGTTCCATGGAATGGGACATCAAGTTTCGCGCTTCCATCGAGCAACTGGTCCATGAGCGACTCTCGCTTGTCGCCTTGGTTGCGCCGCGACTCGATGTGCTCTCGGGCTTCAGTCCATATATTGGTGGGTATACTAAAGCCCTCCTCTGCACGGAGATTCGCGGGGTTCCACCGCTTGGGTATTAATTTGAAGATTGGGAATTGCTCCGACGGTAAATATGTGCCTGGGCTTATGGCTCTGTTGAGCTATGTTATCAAATTCAGCTTCTAATTCATATGAACGGAAAGATTTTGTCATACTGCCTCCATAGCTTTGTAGATGCCCTGCGCTAGTCAGTAACGCATACAGATGGCTCCCAGAAGCTAGCTTACTGTTGCCCAAAAGTCATCATGAGATTTCGCACGCTGCCCAAATAGCGCAATAGCGGAGAATGAAGCAGTCGATCGATCAATATGCTTGCTGAAATCTCTAGGGCTGATAAGTAAATCGTGCATTAGCGTGGTAACCCTGTTTCTAACGTTAGCACCGTAACATTGTCTTTCTTTCGATTGGAAATGAAACCTTGTCACGGGCTTTCTCACGCGAACTCCGCATTCGCGCAACACTTACTCTGCCTCTGAAATCTTTCCCAGATCGCCATCCAGTTTCGAAGGTGCCAAAAAGCGCGTAGTCATTTTGCGTTGAGCTCTCCAACCGGGATCTGCATCCATGTTGGCAATGTTCTCGTTCTTTAAGGCAGTGCGAAACTGCTCGTCGTTTGGCCTTGACGAGTATATTGCGCTTCGCTTATCTATCAGGTCGTAGACTGCGCGTTTGCTATTTAGTACTATCATTGTACCTTTCCCGATTTTGAGAGAATACACTTCTCCATATTGTTCACTCCAATCTTTGAATCTGGAATTGGTCAGTTATATATTATAACGCCGAGAAACGGTGTACCAGCTTCTTATAAATATTTTTATCAACGGCAAGGTGAGCATTTCCGATAATCGGATAAGTTGGCGGACCCGGAGGGAGATGCTTTTCACGGTGCCCAAAGCGAACGAGTTTGAAGATAGCGTAGATAACTCCTAGAGCCGAGAAAGCCCAGAAATAGGGAAATTGGCCTGATATAATAGCCATGGCGCTTAGTTATCTTCGGTTAGATATCCAAATCCTATGAACGAGAACAGAGGTTGAGGGGGTTTATATCGTCATTAGAAACCTATAGATGTCCCAGTACTCCCCTTGTAAGACGGAGATGGAGGGGTTGAGTGACGGTATTCTACGCTAGTGGGCTGAGCTAGGCCTTATACCGTGATGACTCAGCTGACGCACGGTATCATCTGACGCACGAAAATCGCTATATAGCAGTAATCTACTTGAGGCTGTACAGCCGTAGATAATGGAGCTATACAGCTAAATTTTAGGTGGTTTATGCAATGAAATAGCGTGATTTTATTAGGCCTATAGGCTAATTAAGAAAGCGTCTAGGAAGCTTGATAGCCCTACCTCGTCGATTCTGCTGCTCAGGCTGCTTTACCACCTCGACGATTGATTGCTTACTAGCTGCCTAGCTTAGTATAGTATTTGTTAGAGGGTGGATATCGAGGTGATAGACCTCACAAACATCGGCGTTTATAGACTAGTCCCGATTAGGACTAGCTCTATTTAGATAGTTCTTCTTAAGAGCGCGCTTTACTAAGCAAGTAATAATAATACGCTTCCTCCTACTTTATCTACTAAAGTTTAATAGGTTATAAGCTCTTAGCTGTACTTCTAGCCTATAGTAAATTAGATTAATTATTATATCGATTTTTAGCTTACTATTACTAACTAATAGATAGTCTAATAGTAGTATTTAGTTAACTAATTAAGTTTAGCTCGTACTACTAATATAGGATATAATACTATTATAGTAGACTATAAGAGAGTTATAAACCTAGTAAAGGATAGTAAAAATATTTTACTATAAGAAGCCGCTTTAAAAAATTAAGTTATTAGTAAAGCTATATTATAGTAATACTGTAATACCTCTATACCTATACTATTCTTACTATAATACCTAAACTAGCTACTAGTAATAGCTGTTAGCTACTAGCTAGAATATAACCGACTTATTATAACTATAATAGAGGAAGGTTTTACTAATCTAGCTAGCCTATATAATAGTATAGACCTAGCTTCTATAAAAACCTATATAATATAAATATCTCTATTTTTTATATAACGTTTTAATATTTATATATAGTATATAATAATAGAGTTAACTATTTAAAGTATAATTAATTAACTATATATAAACGTCTATAATATTATATTATATTATCTACTATTATATATTATAGACGAGAATATACTTATTAATATACTTAAAAAGATCTAGAGTAAGCTAAACTCTTTATAATAGAAGAATAAAATACTAGTAGAGGCTTTAATAATCTAGAAGAACTATTATAAGTTAGACCTTAAAGCGATATATAGAGAATTTAGTAGTTACTAAATAGCTACCTATTATAAACGTTTATATATAGTTAATTAATCGTACTTTAGGTAGTTAATTCTATTACTACGTACTATATATAAATATTAAAATATTATATAAAGAATAGAAATATCTATATTATATAGGTTTTTATAGGAGCTAGGTCTATACTATTATATAGGCTAGCCGGGTTAGTAAAACCTTCCTCTATTATAGTTAAGATAAGTCGGTTATATTCTAGCTAGCAGCTAATAGCTATTACTAGTAGCTGGTTCGAGTATTATAGTAAAGGTAGTATAGGTATAGAGGTATTACGGTATTACTATAATAGTATTCTCCTTTTAGTTATAAGCTTCTATAAGTTAGATCTTTATATTATATTTAAGTTATTTATAATTAAGTAGTAGTTATTAATACTAGTATTAGTTAAGGTTGTAGGTATATTAGTATAATTAGTTACTATTATATAGTAGTACTATACTAGGGATTAGATTAGATTGCAGGTATATTAGTATAACTAGTAGTTAATAGTAGTACTATACTAGGGATTAGGTTAGTTTAGTTCTTATAGTAGTATTATACTAGAGATTAGATTAGGTTATAGGTATATTAGTATAACCGGTTATTATCATATAGTAGTATTATACTAGAGATTAGATCGGTTCGGTTTATATAGTAGTACTATACTAGAGATCGGTAGTAGTATTATTACTAGTATTATATTAGTACAGTACTACTATAGGCGTTTAAAAATATACTCAGATTAGACCCTAGCACCTAATTAAAAATCTAGACGTAATATTATATTTAGGTCTTATTTATTTAGGTTTCTAGTATAGTAATCTTCTATAGTAGTTATCTTAGTAAAGTTACTAGCTGGGTACTATTTTAGATTATAATAGCTAGTCTACTTAACTAAATATTCGTGCCGGCGTCTCTATCGGTTATAGTAGAGGTCTTCTATTCGCTTAATAAGGTATTCTAGTTCTCTATTAATCTTAATAGGTTTAGAGTTGTGTACTTATTAACTAGATAAGTAGTTAGATAACTTAGGTACTAGCTATAATAGCGATATATAGAATATAGAATATATTTTAGCTAATTTAGGTAGCTTTAGTTTATAAGCGTATAAGGACACCTTTATAATAACTTTATAGAGGCTTATATTCTTCTAGTTAAACTTTTTTAACAGTCTTCGTGTGCGTATATTTCTAGTATCTAGCTAGACTAGATTACTAACCTAGTAGTTAGGGGCTAGTATATGCTTATAATTAGTATACTCTTATTAGAGCGCTTATACTTAGGTAAGTTCTTCTCTAATATACTCTATAATATCCTTTATCTTATTAACTAGTCTATTAGCTTTCTAGGCTATTAGAAACTATTTTAGCGGTTAATAGATCTCTATAGGCAGCTTAAAGCCTATTTAAAGATACTAGCTAAAGTAGGCTAGAAACGGGGAGACTTTTATTAATTTAGATACTATATTATTCGCTTTAAACTATACTATTAGCAGCTATTTAATCTAGTTATCTTATTTATAGCTAGTATAGGCTTAGAGAACTTATTCTATTACTATATTAGTATTCTCTATCTAACTATTAATCTTTAGATAGAAGCTGGTTAATATATATATATTAATTTATAGCTGTTTATAGAGCTCTTAGTAGAAGATAGAGATAAACTATATCCTATAGTCGGACGTAATAATATATAGCAGTCTATAGTAAACCTATATATAGTAATAGAACAGTCAGACGATATTAGGAGCTTCGATTCTTATATATAGTATTAGATATCTATACTTACTAAGTCTATTAACTACTACTATAATATTTATACAACCTTCTAATTCTAGTAGATTAATTATAAAATCTATAGAGATATTTTAAAACCCTTATTTAGATAAAAGTAACAGTCTTAATAATCTATAGTACTTCTCTTTAGAAGTTTTACTTCTTTAGCATATATAATAACAGCCTATATATTATTATACTAAGTTAAATATCTTTAACTAATAGTACTCGCGCTAGAGTAGTTCTAAGGTTTTTTCTTAACTAGGGTATCTACTAGACAGCGAGTTATAAACGGCTTATAGTAGCTTAAGCTTCAGCTCGTCGTAGTCTAGTACTATAAGTCGATTTTAGTAGTATAGTCGGTTATTACACTCTTTATAGTTAGCTAGAGTTAGAAGCTTAGATTAATAGGCTTCTTCTCTTAATAGCTTTAAGGTGTTTTAGATTAGGTTATTATTCAGGTATTCTTTATTAATAATCTCTATAATTAGTTAGCCTACTTCTATCTATTAAAATAGTTTAGGATAAAGTAATATCTATTAATAACTTCTACAGGCCTCTTCTTATATAAACTTATCTTATAACCTTTAAGTTAAGGTATTAGGCTTCTCTCTAAGTTTTCCGGGTCGGTATATAATACTAAAGTTAAACCTTAATAGATATTCTAACTAATAGGCCTATTAGTAGCTTAACTATTTTATTATTATAAAGTACTATAGGTTCTTATAATTACTTAGTACTTCTATAGAAAATACTATACCTTCTAATTCGGGCCTCTATTACTTAAAATATTAGATAATCGCGAGTAGTTCCTTATTATATATCTTATAGTTACCTTTAGTAGGGTTTATATACTTAGAGAAGTAGATAACAGGTCTTAGTTTACTATTAGCACTTCTCTAGGACAGTATACTAGCTGTTATAAAGTTAGACGCGTTGGTTTCTACTATTATTAGTAGTTTAGGGTTAAAGTATTAGAAAATTAATATAAAAATAAAAGCATCCTTTAGGTAGTCAAAAGAATATTAACAGCTATTATTCTAGTCAAATCGAGTATTCTTCTTAGTTATGTAACGGCGCAGGTAAGATAATGGGTCCGAATGTAGTACGAATCTACTTAGAGGCATATAGGAGTGTGTGGGGGATTAGGGACCTGGGAATTCTATTAACACCTATAGGCCTTATACGAAAGGATATAGAAGAACTACTAAACTACTTATAAGGGAGTGTGCAACTATATACGGAAGGGAAAAGGGGTAGAACCGGGGGTAGGATAAGATAAGCGAAAAGCTTTGGGATAAGGTTGTATATAAAGCTTTTCGTAGAACGATTTCTTTGCATCGTTACAAGTTAAGGTTATTAAGAGGGAAACTTTCTATAAAAAGTTGCTAATAAATTATTAGTAGAAATTCGCGAAGCTTATAAAGGTTCAAATATCTTTTATATTCTTAGAGTATTTCTAGTTAATAATTATCTCTACCTTCTTTAAGTCTATATAAATCCCTTCTATAGTAATTATATACTCTAGGTAGATTACTTCTAACTAGTAGAACTTATACTTATCTATATTAAGCTGTAAACTATTCGCTCTTAAGGTTTTAAACACTAGCTAGATATACTATTTATAATCCTTTAGATTCTTACTAAATATTAGAATATTATTAATATATATAGTATAGAATATATTAAGGTATAGTTTTAGTATATTATTTATAAAGTACTAGAATATACTTAAAGTATTAGTTAAGTTAAAGGGTATTACTAGGTATTTAAATAGCCTATAGTATATATAAAAGGTAGTTTTCTATTTATCTTCCTTAGTAATCCTTAGCTTATTAAACATAGTAATAATATCGAGTTTTATATAGTACTTAGTCTTACTAAATTAGGTTAATATTTCTTAGATTAGTAGAATCGGGTATTAGTTCTTAATAGTAATAGTATTTAGGGCTTTATAGTTTATATAAAATTAGAGGCTACCTCTAGGTTTCTTTATAAAGATTATAGGTATAGCTACTAGTAATAAGCTTACTCTAATAAATCTCTTAGACAAGTTCTTGTTAAGGTACTTTCTTAGTACCTTTAACTCGTTCTAGAATATCTTATAGAATAGACTAAAGCTAGTTTACTTACTATTTTCTAGTTTAATCTTATAATTATATAGTTATCGTTTAGGCAGCTTATCTACATTTTTATATAAGAAGATAGATAATAGGTTATAGTATTCTTTAGGTACTTTAGTAATAGAGTTAGTATATACCTTTAGGGCTAGAGCCTTATTAATATTAACTATTAATACAGCGAAGATTTTATAGTTAAATTACTAAGAGAGTTAGACTAATAGTATAATATTTATATAGTATATATCTAGCTATAGTATAGACTTTAAGTATTTAGACTTAGATAGATCTTTTTAGCTATAATCTTTATCTAAGGTTAGATTAGTTTTAGTTTTAGATTCTTTTAACTAGCGTAGTATTTTAGGCTACTAGTAATTATATTAGGTATAGTTTAATAGATAGAGTTTTAAATAGTACTACCTAGGCTTTAGGCTATATAAGGGTCGTAAATTAGTTATTTTAGAATCTTCTTTTATATTAGGTTTAGGTAGTTTATAATCTTTAATAACTATTTAGATAGTCTATTAGTAGATAATAGTACTAGTAGATTATAAGTATCGAGTTAGGTATTAGTTAGCGGTAAAGACTAGCTGTTCGTTCTTATAGTCTAGGTTTATATAATACTTATATATCTATAGCTATCTTAGAATTAACTAGTATTTTTCTAGTATAGTTATATAGAAATATACTATCTCTAAATAGTTTAGGTGTCGGAGGGTTAGAATAACTAAGTAGGAGATAGTCCCCTTATAAAGGACTTTTCTATTAAAGCCGGTTAGATATAGGTTATATAGGAGTTATATCTTTTAGAGTTTTAGGGTGTATACGAGGTCTCTATAGATATAGCTATAACTAGTAGCCCTAGTATTAATAAAAATATTAATATCTTACTAGACTAGGTCTTAATAGATTAAGAAAGGAGCTAAGATCTAATAGTCTTATAACTATTTTTATAGAGGCTAGTTCTATAAGTATATAGAGATTTAGTATAGGTATAGTCTTAAGAAGTAACTTACTTCTAGGACGGACCTTTTAGCAACGTTCTAGTCGATAAAACTAGCTGTATTTAGGAGTAAGAGTAATAGCTTTATTTATAGAATAACGAGCGTATTAAGGATTAGTTAGAAGATTAGTTAGAGGATTAAGAGTAGGATCTACTAGGTGTAGTAGGGTTCTAAAACCCTTAATAGATTAATAGTAGAGGGGTACTATATTCTAGCAAAATATATCTCTTACTACTATACTTATAACAGCGTTCTTTATAGCGGCGCCTTTCTTATTTATTAGAGCCTACAGGTATATAGCTAGAAGTATCGAGTCCTATAGTATTCAGGTCCTTCTAGTAAATAGTATAATACTTCAGTTGTTTACGGTAGTTACTAGATAGATAATATAGGTTAGTATTATATAGGGAAATTAGGTTAGCGTAGTCGTTTAGGGTGCTAGATATTATAATATCTATTATAGTACGGCGAAGCTTATTAGAAAGAGAACGTTAGAGATATATAATTTGTCCGGTCTTATTTAGTTCAGTGTCTATAATCAGGTATCGGAATTTAGTAAAATAAGTAGGGAACCTGCTTTAGCCTTATTTTAAGGTCTCTAACTTACTCTATACTATAGTCTCCTTATTCTAGTCGCTATAGGTGGATTCTAAGAAGGCGACTAAGCTGTCTATAGAGTTGATACCCTTATCTATTAATAGGTTAACTAATATTACTAGGTCTTGTTCTAGGCAGGAATAGATATATAGAAGGCGGGTACGTTTAGTTAGGTATTAGTTAGCATTTCCTTCTAGTTTATAGTAGAGTTTTCTAACAAAGTATAAAAGCTCTAAACATTTACTAGAGAATATTAGAAGGTTAGGTAAGCAGTTAAAACAGAAATACGGGTTATATATAGTTTTAGGCGGATTAGAAGTTAACATAGGCATCTATTTAGAAGCTAGGGTTATAGGCTAAGTCAGGCTAAGGGCGGGTGATAGTTCTATTACTATTAATATACTAGTAGCTAGTAGAGGGGTAGCCGTTTAGCAGCTACTAAATTCCCTTTATATCGCTTTAAGGTCTAACTTATAGCGGTTCTCCTAGGTTACTAAGACCTCTACTAGCATCTCGTTCTTCTGCTATAAAAAGTCCAGCTTACCCTAGATCTCTTTAAATATACTAATAAGTACGTTCTCGTCTATAGTATATAATAGTAGATAATATAATATAATATTATAGACGCTTATATACAGTTAATTAATCGCACTTTAGGTAGTTAACTCTATTACTATATACTATATATAAATATTAAAACGTTGCGTAAAAAATAGAGATATCTATATTATATAGGTTTTTATAGGGGTTAGGTCTGTACTACTACACAGGCTAGCTGGGTCGGCGAAACCTTCCTCCATCGTGGTTAAGATAAGTCGGTTATATTCTAGCTAGCAGCTAATAGCTGTTGCTAGCAGCTGGTTCGGGTATTATAGTAAGGGTAGTATAGATACAGAGGTGTCGCGGTATTACTGTAATACTACCCCTCTATTAGCTACTAGTATATTAATAGTAATAGAACTATTACCTGCTTTTAACCTAATTTAGCTTATAACTCTAGTTTCTAAATAGATACTTATATTAACCTCTAATCTACCTAAAACTATATATAACCTATATTTCTATTCTAACTACTTATCTAACCTTCTAATATTTTCTAGTAAATATTTAGAGCTTTTATATTTTATTAGAAAGCTCTACTATAAACTAGAAGGAAATATTAACTAATATTTAACTAAACGTATCTACCTTTTATATATTTATTTTCGCCTAGAATAAGACCTAATAATATTAGTTAACCTATTAATAAATAAGAGTATTAACTCTATAGATAGCTTAGTCGTCTTCTTAGAATCTACTTATAATAACTAGAATAAGAAGACTATAGTATAAAGTAAGTTAGAGACTTTAAAGTAAGATTAAAGTAGGTTCTCTATTTACTTTACTAAATTCTAATACCTAATTGTAGATACTAAACTAAATAAGACTAGCTAAATTATATATCTTTAATATTCTCTTTTTAATAAATTCTACTATACTATAATTAGTATTATAATACCTAACACCCTAAATAACTACGCTAACCTAATTTCCCTATATAATACTAACCTATATTATCTACTTAGTAACTATTATAAATAACTAAAATATTATACTACTTACTAGAAGGACCTAAATATTATAGAACTTAATACTTCTAGCTATATACCTATAAGCTTTAATAAATAAGAAAGGTACTACTATAAAAAATACTATTATAAGTATAGTAGTAAGAGATATATTTTACTAGAATATAGTACCCCTCTACTATTAATCTATTAAGGGTCCTAGAGCTCTACTATACCTTATAAATCCTACTCTTAATTCTCTAACTAATCCTCTAACTAATTCTTAATATACTTATTATCTTATAGATAAGACTATTACTTTTACTTCTAAATATAGCTAGTCTTACTAATTAGAATATTGTTAAAAAGTCTATTTTAGAAGTAAGTTACTTTTTAGGACTATACTTATACTAAATTTCTATATATTTATAGAACTAGCTTCTATAGAAATAGTTATAAAACTATTAGATTCTAGCTTCTTTCTTAATCTATTAAGACCTAGTCTAGTAAGATATTAATATTCTTATTAATACTAGAACTACTAGTTATAGCTATATTTATAGAGATCTTATATATATTTTAAAACTCTAAAAGATATAACTTTTATATAACTTATATTTAACCAGCTTTAATAGAAAAGTTTTTTATAGAGGGACTATCTCCTATTTAGTTATTTTAACCCTCTAACACCTAAACTATTTAGAGATAGTATATTTTTATAGAACTATACTAGAAAAATACTAGTTAATTCTAAGATAGCTATAGATATATAAATATCGTATAAACCTAAACTATAAGAATAAATAGCTAGTTTTTACCGCTAACTAATACCTAACTTAATACTTATAATCTACTAGTACTACTATTTATTAATAAGCTGTTTAAATAGTTAATAAAAACTATAAACTATCTAAATTTAATATAAAAGAAGATTCTAAAGTAACTAATTTATAATTCTTATTATAACAGCGTAGGTAAGATAATAGGTCTAAATACAGCACGAATCTACTTAGAGGTATATAGGAGTGTATAGGGGTTTAGGGACCTAAGAATTCTATTAACACCTATAGGCCTTGTACGAAAGGATATAGAAGAACTACTAAGCTACTTATAAGGGAGTGTACAACTATATACGGAAGGGAAAAGGGGTAGAACCGGGGGTAGGATAAGATAAGTGAAAAGCTTTAGGATAAGGTTATATATAAAGCTTTTCGTGGAACGATTTCTTTGCATTATTATACTACCCCCCTCCTTGTAGGCTGATAGTCCCTATCTACACTAGTTTGGGAGGGAATCGGGGCTGTTACAGATGGGTTCTAGTATAAAGAAATTTCTTTGAGGAGGTATTTACTGGTAAGAGCTAATACGCATGGTTGCCTATAGAGATGCGTTTATTAATATAATGTTAAGTAAGGTTTTTGCGGTGAGTGTAATTAACCTATATATCAGCTAGTAACTACTATTGTAACAGTTTATTAATATTGCAATTTTGTCGCGTATAGTAACAAGCGTTTACTAGCCTTAATATATTACTAGATTGCTGTTAACTGAGCTTCCTTAACTAAATAATAACTTCTACTCCGTACGTATTGTTGCGCGTCCCTAAAACCGTTAATTATTAAAGCATCGCTAACACCTTATAGAAAAATTAATTAATATACTACTCCGTCCGCCTTCTAGAGCCTCTTTAGAGGCCTTTTAGGTTATCTACCTTCGGGCTATATATATGCTCGCCTACGGGCGGCGTATAATATTTTCCTTTCGGTCTCTAAGATTAAAAAAATGCGAGTATTATACCTTATAAAATAAAAAGTGCAACTCTGTATAAATCGCATCTAATACTAGTAGGGTACTTGCTACTAACATACTTATAAATTCCCTTCTACTATAAGGAGGAGTTTCTAGTCCTCCGGGGCTATCTTAAACTATAAGCAGCGGTCTAATACGTAGGAGATAAGGAGGATAAAAAGGTAGCCTTTAAGGCTATTTCGGAGTCCGCTTACAGCCTAGCGCTTATAGCCCAGGTTGTAAAGAGTTAGGAAGATAGCCTTCCTGCGGCTAGTATCTAGGTAGTTTTATTCTACTAGGGTACTAAGTTACTCCGTTAGGTTTCGGCTTTAGAGGCTCTAATATCTAGCCTTTAGGCTGACATCGCGGCGCTCTCGGGCGGCTAAAGATAAGGTAGAAGAGGTTTAGAAGGAGTCCGGAGGGAAAGAAGGGGAAGGAGGGTAGAGGAGGAGAGGATTAGGGAGGTATCCGACAGCCTGCTATTAGACCCTCCAGATTCTATAGAGGAGTAATTTCGGGCCTATACTTTAGTTTTTAAATCTACTACTTAACTCTTATATATTATTATCTACCAGATAATCTATATTCTTTATACTATCCTTATATACCTTAATCTATTTAGTTAGGGCCCTTAGGGGTCCTAGCTGATTTGGATACTTATTATAAAAAGCTCTCAGCTTATAAGGCGAACCTATAAAATTTAAGACTTTATACTAGACCGGGTTAGGATTATATCCTACCCATTTTATACAGTATTTAAGGGTCTTATAATACAGCTTACTAGCCAGTATTTCCTCAACCTCCCACTCTTCTACCCCCTTAATAGCGATAGCGGGTGGTTTCGGAGCTTCTTACCCTAGTAGAAGGTCCTAGGGGTCCTTATATAGTAGGTTTAGTGCGAAGACATCATATATTCTCGACTTTAGGGGTAGCTGTAAACGGTACGAGTTTTCAACCTATTCTAGTACTTTAAAAGGGCCCTCCTATTAATTAGATAGCTTTCGGCTTAGTCTCTAGACTATAAGGTTCTTAGTATTTAGGTAGACTATATTACTAATCTACTAATCAATCGGTCGCTAGTAATAGTTAATAACGGATTATATACGATCCTAAGTCTTCTCGATATTAGCCTTTACGGTTTCCTAGGCTGTATGTATATAAGTTACTAGAGCTAAGACGTTCTTATAATTTAATTTGTCTGTTACGGTAATAAGATTAATAGAATATTTCTAATTCTAACTCTAACAGAGCTTAGATCCGTATAGGATCTAATATAGGGATATTCTAATAGTTGTATAGGATAGAGTCGCTTATACTCGGTCGATTATAGGTAATAGAGAACTCTAGTTGTTTTAGTAGAAGGATACGAAAGGGCGCAGTCTCTAATTAATATACTTGTTTATAATCTCCGTCTATCTGTTAGTCTCTTTATAATAAGTAGTAGATAGTTTAATCTTTACGCCTAAGATACAGCAGAATTCGGACTAGAAACTAGATATAAACTAAGGTTTTTAGTCTAAAATAATAGTTTCGGGCGTATAGCTAAAGCGGTACACCTATTAAATAAATAATTCGGCTATTCCCCTTGCGTTAATTATACGATGGTAGGGGATAGACACCGCTTATTTGGACAGGCGATCGATTACTACTATAATCTAATTATATCCGGACTTATCTATAGGAAAATCCTTAAAGTTAATATATAGGTACTATATTAGTTAATTTAGTATAAGAAGTAGGTAGATAAAACCTAGGGTTCGGGTTTATATCGGATGAGCTTTATAGTATAGGATGCAATTCCGTATATATTATTTGCAAGTAGCCTCTATACTCTTCTAATAGTACTTCCGGGATAGTAACTAATAGGTTTTAGTAGTACTTAGGTATGCGGAGGATACTTGGTTATAAGCCTCTCGTATAAGTTATATATAAAGGCCTGAATCTAATAGGATATATAAGCGATTATCGTAGAGGAGTAGTCTATTCTCTATCCGATACTTATAGAGTAGAAGTATACGTTCCTGCGTAAAGGAGGCTCGGTTTTCTTATAGTAATACGTCGATCAACTCTAGAGAGTCTAGTAATATAACCTACTCCTAGCCTTTAATAATATTTAGTATAGCTGCTTAAGTTGTTATTTAAGTAATATAAGACTAGGCTAATTCGGTATTAATTCGGGGGTGAAGTTAATACGGTCTAAGTAGGACTCTTAACTAGTTGTTAGTTTAAGCTGCTTTTAAGTTTTCTATATCTTACTGTTCTCCGATTAGTATATACTAGAGTCTTAATAGCTACCGAAGTAAGTTCTACCCTCTATTACTTAAACGCAGTAACGATTGCGAACAGTTCCTTATTATAGATCTCCTAGTTTAGTTCCGAACCGGATAGAACCTTACTATAGAATGCTATAGGGTACTATTTTCTATTAGAATATTTCTATAATAGTACTTTTACAACTACTCTATTAGAGGTATTAGTTTCCATTTTTGTTTCTAACGCAGGGTTAAAGTAGCAGAGAGTAGGTATACTTAACAGGGCTGACTTTAATTTCTTAAAGGTAATGTTACATTCCGAAATCTATATAAAAGGGGTTGTAGGGCTCTATAATACGATAATTAGCTTTACGATACACGAGAATTCCGGTATAAACTGTTAATAGAATCCAGTAAAACCTAAGAAGGATTTTACACCCGTTACAGTAGTAGGTAGCTGCTAGTTATATAGTACTTCCACCTTCTTTAGATTAACCTTAAGGCCTTTATTTAAGAGGATATAGCTAAGGTATTTAGTTCGGGTAATATAAAATTCGCTCTTCTTAATATCAACTTATAACCCTGCTTGACGTAATCTCTCAAGAACTTTCTTAACGTGGATAGCGTATATCGCCTCGTCTTCTGAGTAGATAAGAATATTATCTAGATAAGCGATATAGAAGTTATCTAGGTAGTCGATTAGTATATTATTTATATAGTACTAGTAAGTTGCTGGGCTATTATATAATTTAAAAGGTAGAACTTTATATTTGTAGGTTCCGTATCGAGTTTGAAAGGTAGTATATTCTTTAGAACTAGGGTCTATTCTAATCTTGTTAAAGGCCGCGCGAATATTAAACTTAGTAAAGATTACTACCTTAGTAGGCCTAAACAGGAGTTTATCTATATATAGTATCGGATATATATTCTTATAGGTAAGAGTATTAAGTTTATAATAATCTACGTAGATATATAGGTTGCTATTAGGTTTGTAGATGTAAAGGATTAGAAATATAAAGGGGCTTTAACTCTACTTAATATACCTATACCGTAGATTATCTATAATATACTTTTTAGTTACCTCTAGCTCCTTAACATTCTACTTGTACAACGGGCTGTAACTATTAAGGAGGGGTTCCGTAAGAACAATCTTATAATTATAAGGGTAGTATTCCGGTAATTAATAAGCTATAGTTTTACTAAATATATCCTAATACCTATAGTATTCGGATAGTAATTAGAGATTTACTAGTACTTTATTTTCAGCCTTATCTTCTAGCTCTAGGGCTTACTTATCTTTAATCAGCCGCTCAATTTCGTATAGAGACGTGGAGAAAAACTCGTTCTCTTTCCTCTTTATGTTAAAGTAGAAAGTATTAGCTAAGATAAGAGCGATAATAGGAGAATAGACTTTCTTTAGATTAGGTTCAGACTTTATTTTATACAGGCGTGCGGGAGCTCTAAGCTTATTTAGACTATAGGTTATAAGAGACTAATATAGTTTTAGCAGTCTTAATAGACCCTTAATATAATAGATAGTCAGACTACAGGACTGCTAATACTAGTTCTTTTCCTATAAAGCGTCGCGTTACTAGATATCTAGCTCTACTTCCTTATCGTGTGCTGGCTGAGTTAATTATATAAGAAGAGGAGGTGAAGGATTATAAGTAGTAGGATACTTAGAGGGCTATATAATCCGATTCTTATCCGTATCTAGTAGGAGTTGAAAACAATATAACTATTTAATACTAATAATACAATCCTGAATACCTAGATCTATAATAATAAATGGGTAGTTTCGGATAGTTCTTCTATTAATTTATAGGTATAAGTAGATATACTAATTAACTAGAGTTTAGATTCAGTCCTGAAAACCTTTAACAGTAATTTTAAAGGGTAAGCGCTGTATTAATATATATAGGGCTTAGGAGAGTAATCTAGCTACTATAGAATTGAGGAACAGGAAGCCTTAGGCGCTAGTATTAATAAGGGCGTTTAGTTGTACACCAACGCCTTTTAAATATAGAATAGTAGGAATTTAGAAGTACTTTTCTCTAAATAAATACGACAAATTGATGTTTAATAAATTATACTTACTTAAGCCTAGGACGGAGAGTTTTTTTAGGCGTCTCCGTTTCCCACCTAAGAACTATCTAGGTAGTACTCATTTACGTCCAGGAACTCTTCTTCCTTAATCTTCTCTTATTTAACCTCTATCTCTTATACTTTAAGGACTATATATTCGTTTACAAAGTGTTCTAGTTTACTATAGTTGTAGTAATTACCTGGGGTTGTATACCTTTTAGGTGCGAGAGTCTTACTAGGTTGTTAGAGAGCAATCGTAGTAGAATAAGGTATTAATACTAGGGTAGATTGGGGTGATATTAGATTATAGGTTACCTTAGATAAACTCTTAGAAACCTTCTAGTACCGATCCGAATTTGTTTTAGCTGTAACCTATAGGCTAGTAGTTTATTCTAGAAGGTTAGGAACGCTCCTCCTTTCTATATTGTAGGCTGTTAAGTAGGTAATTATAGTATTAAAGGAGTCTTTCTATATAAGCTTAAAGCTAAGGTTTAGTATCCTTAGGCTGGGGAGAATCTTATCCTATAGGTAGAAGAACTACTTAGATTGGGGTACGGATCCCCTAATAGCTGTACTAATAAAGCGAGCTTTAAAAGTTAGGAACGTTTCTCCCTTATTTATCCTTAGGACCTAAAATATCTATTACGCCTCTATCTCTTTATTACCTATAATAAAATACGATTGTAGAAGTAAAATTATTTCTTCGGCATTCTTAAACTAATACTAGTCCGATTTAGCTAGGTATTTTAGCTCTAGATACCCTTTCGTAGTACTAGAGGTGTGTCTCTATACCAATACTATATGTATACGTTCTATCCGATAGTAATCCGTATTAATCTTAAGTCGGTCTAGGATTGAGGCTTGCTATTATTTAAATATAGGTTTGTTACTATCTATAAGGCTTTTAATCTTAGGCGTACGTTTAGTAAAGTGGGCTTAAGGGGGTTTAGGGGTGGCTAAGAGGTTTCTTACTAGGGGAGTTGCAAAAGTTTCTCGGCGTATTATCGGTTCTAATTTAGTAGTTTGTAGAGGTTGATCGGGACTAATAGTTCTCTATCGTGTTAAGTATATAATCTCCTCCTATAAAATTGTAATTTATTCCTTAAGGGTTAGTTTACTCTAATTTCCCTCCGAATTAGATAGGTTCTTTATTACAGGCCCTATAAAGAGGGGTCCGCCTGTCGCAGGGCCCCCTATAGGAGGTAATAGTTGTTCTACACGCGTAGATGGAAGTTTACTCTTACTATAACTTGTGCGTGTATCGGTTCTAGCATAGAAATTAGAAGGTAAATTATAGTTAAACATCAGCGGTTGCCTCCGATTCTAATAGGTTATTAGTAGTCTCTAAGTTTCTACCTAGGCGCACTCTACGCGGCTTTTCTAAAGGCAATCCTAATCGCAGGGGATAGAAAGTTCTAAACCTAAAGGCTTCGGTTAATAAGAGGTCTTTAAGATCCTATCTAGGTAACTAAATAATTTAATGTAACGGTATATAAGTATTACAACCTAAACTAAATCGGGCGTATTTTAGACTTAGATATATTTAAATAAACAATCGATGCGATATTATTAAAGAGGCTATTACTAGTAGTATTAAGTTCTTCTATATAATATAACGGCGTAGGTAAGATAATAGGTCTAAATATAGTACGAATCTACTTAGAGGTATATAGGAGTACGTAGGGGTTCAGGGACCTAGGAATTCTATTAACACCTATAGGCCTT